>JADRCH010000107.1:2610316-2644431 GCA_019843965.1 Rhynchomys soricoides | reverse complement strand
GAGAGAGAGAGAGAGAGAGAGAGAGAGAGAGAGAGAGAGAGAGAGAGCTGATATGGTGTGGGCTCATACATTCCATCAATGGTGTGGTTGCAGCCCTCCTCCAGCAGTGTGATGTCACTGCAGTGCTTGGCTGATGCTGATGAACGAGCTGTCCCAGTGCAAATTCAAACTCTCTGACATGTCCCTGGAGCTGCCTCCATGTCTCAGCTGTAAAAGACTTAATGAGCTTTGCAAATTTGATTGCAGTGTATTTCTTTTCCTCAAGGAACTCTTGACTTACAGGAACAATCTCTGCCTCAACGTCCCTCCGTACTAGGATGTTCAGACCATTGAAACCATCCACTCCTTGGGAAGCAATCAGCAAACCATCCCTGGTAACGGAGGACTTTATAAGTGCTAATTATTACTTCTGTGAATTATTGTTACATTTTTTCCTCCAAAAGGGTGAAATAAAACAGCATAAGCAGAAAAGAATCGTTTAATGGGCCCCTGGCTGAGGTTTCTGAACTTGAACACTATGCGCAGGGAAACATTAGCTGTGGTAATTATATAAGGATGTCTCACTGTCTGTTATCTTTCTTCTTCATGTCGCTTCTCTTCCTTGATGAGGACTGGAGGGGTTAACCCCCTCCATTCCACACTTACGAAACCTGTATGTCAAGCCTCGGGATTCATGACGACAGAGGGCCTGGCAGATCCCAAAGCAATTTCTCACCTATTACCTTTTTGCTTATCAAAATACGAGGAATAAGCTGTATGAAGGCTCTCAGTGAAAGCACATGTGGGTGATGGAATGAGTGGACCCAAACCCGTATACAGGAGGTGTTTAAAACAGAATGACTAATGAGTTGTGCCCAGTTCCTCTGCCACTTCTATCCTCGGTAGTCTTGAAAATCTCCAAGGATTCCAGAGATCATCTCAGCAGGAAGCATGCTTTTGAAGAGAAAATGAAGTGTGGTGTGACTTCACCAGAGCAGTTCTGGAGTAGTAGAGCAAGAACAGCGCTGAATCAGGTAATACAATCAATGAGGTGCCCACTATGGAGGGACTGTGAGGAGAGGTGAGCGCAGATCTGGTACTCCCAGGTCAAGCACATCCACAGGTGTGGGAGAGGAGGGCTGTGCTCTCTAATATCAGATGATACTCACTTGCCATCAGAGAAGAGGAAATATGATGCCCAAGGAAGTCTGCTGGCTATGGAAAGCAATCCATCAAGGGCCATCGGTGCATGTGGGCAGCCTTGAGATTGGTGACATCACTGGGATTCTCAGAAACCCCAGGGAACTTCTACTGAAGTTCTCTAGAAAACACTGGATGGCAACTTGCAATGTGTTCATGTAGATGTGTACACATGTGTGTGTTCCTGTGTGTGGAGAAATGTCCAAGTTTATAAATTCTAGTAAGTAACAAATAACATGTCTGTGTACACATAAAATTTAATGGGATGTGATATTTAATGTCTATGAGGCTACTTATCTTCATTCAGAAAGTTTACTACTATGTATTTTCATCGATGCATGTGGCAAATTTCACACATTCTCTCACACACATTATATATATGTATATATAAGTTATATATATGTATATGTATATATACATATATATAACTTATACATGTATAGCTATGTAGACAGTAGCTATATGAGTTTGCCATGCTTAACAGCTGAACTACTTCTTTGCACATGTTTGCACACGGGTTATGTTCATGATGATCTCATAAACACCTGTACTTTAACACATGACACTTGGTGATATCTCACAAGAGAAAGCAGTGTGGAGTCCCGGTGGAGAACATTCTCGGGCTGAAAGAAAGCACTCAGCAAGGGATGGGACCGTTATAAATTTGAATCAGTAGCCATCATTGCTACAGGGTGAAAGGAACAAAGCCTTCCCATTCACAGGCACGTCACTCAAGTACATGGTGTATTCTGCTCAAACAGAAAAACACCTACATCTTTAATACGTTTATATTCTATTCATCTCTCCATCCTTCCAAGATGATTACTAAAATATATATATATATATACTATTCAGCAGTACAGCCTACTGTTAAGCACAATTAGGATCATGTCTCCAGAGTGCAAGCACCTAGCACTTTGTAAAGACTGATACCAGCCATTCTCCCCCAATGAGTTTCCCCCTTGTGACTAACACAGGGCACCCGTTATTTGTTATTCTGGAGTCTGAAGTCAGGCAAGATGGCAGGCAAGAAGGATACACCGCTGACCTGGAATCCCTCTGTGTAGCGCTGCCTGTGTTTCAGGTAGAGATGTTCTAAGTGTTTGGCAGCACCACAGTCCAAGGCTAACACAGATGATTAGGGTGCAGGTGCCCCGGCTTGTCGCTCTGCTTTCATGGGTAGTTAAGAGTCTCTCAGATGAGGATGGGGACAGGTAGCAGTCATGGCCATGTGGGCGTGGGTCTCCGAGGCTGTGGATTTGAGGGTTAGGGTTCACGTGGCTCATACCTGAGATCTCCGTCACCCTTCATAAACACCCATGCAGCAGCTGGGACCTGCAACTCCTGGGGGAACTTTGTCATGTGCACAGAGGTTAGGAAGAACTGTTCGTGGAGATGAAGCAACACAAGTCCTGTGGCTCCAGTTGGACAAGTGACTAGAATAAGTCACTCAGAGACTCTGGACCCACAGAGGTCTTGGAGCTCTAGCCTCAGGCTAGAGGGTTGTGTTGGTTGTCCCAAACGCTATACCATAGGCTTTGCAGATGACTTTTTTCTGGACCCAGGGCCACAACCATGCGGCTTATGATATGTATTCTTCTTTCTCCTCCTCATTTTCTCTTCCCTTTACTCCTTCCTTTCTCTTCATCTCCTCCCTCTCCTTTCCTTCCCTCCTTCCCTCCTTCCCTCCCTCCCTCCCTCCCTCCTTCCCTCCTTCCCTCCCTCCCTCCCTCCCTCCCTCCATCCATCCCTCTCTCCCTCCCTCCCTCCATCCCTCTCTCCCTCCCTCCATCTATCCCTCTCTCCCTCCCTCTCTCCCTCCCTCCCTCTCTCCCTCCCTCCATCCATCCCTCTCTCCCTCCCTCCATCCCTCTCTCCCTCCCTCCATCCATGCCTCTCTCCCTCCCTCCCTCCCTCCTTCCCTCCATCCCTCTCTCCCTCCCTCCCTTTTGTTCACTCCTTGGAGCTAGGAACAGGATGCAGTGTCTCATTCATGCTCAGCACATAGTCTACCGCCCAGATAAAAGCCAGCCCCAATAATTCACACTTTTAAGGGACCCCAAATGGGTGTCATCAGCTCAAGAGCAAAGTGAAGCCCGAGAAGCAAAAGCAACTCTCCTAGTTTGAGCATCCTGCCGCTTGGTTCTCAGCATTGGAGCAAAACCCTCCAATGAAGAGAAGACAACCATTCCAATTATCCTAACAAAGCTTCAGATAAGCATTTTTAAAAGTTCAATATCAAAAGAGAGAGGAGGTTTACTTTGTATTTTAGCTAGGACACTTCAAAGAGACACTTGATGATTAGAAGGAATCCAACGAAGGCCTTGAGATTGCATGACTATGTATTCACACAAGGTAGAAATGTTTTAAGGTCATTGGGCATGAAATATTTAAAATATGGAAGCAGATGAAGCAAGAACTGTGTGGGCGTGACCTCTGTGTGGGCGTGACCTCTGTGTGGGCGTGACCTCTGTGTGGGCGTGACCTCTGTGTGGACATGACCTCCATGTGGGAGTGACCTCCATGTTGGCATGACCTTTGTGTTGGCATGACCTATGTGTGGCCATGACCTATGTGTGAGCATGACTTCCATGTTGGCATGACCTCTGTGTTGGCATGACCTCTGTGTTGACATGCAACTGTACTCTTCCTGTTGAGCCTATCATGTTAAAAAAGAACCTGAAGTTCTATGTAATCACCCACTAGAGCTTCTCAGATCCAGAGCAACAGATGGTCACATTGGAATTTGATCATGTCTCACTTATGAGACAGAGTGTACAAGGCCTCCACAGAGAGGAGCTGCCTTGCCAGTGCTGTGCATGTGGCAGATCGTTAGCCAGCAAACCCTGCTTTTGTATTTTGGGATGGTTAAAACTGCACTAGATACTTGTGGTTGCTGAGCTTCCTGGGATCTGGGCTCGGTTTGAGCTGGTGAGTTTTCCCTGCAGTCAGGGGCACAGACTCATGTGGTACCCATGACAGGTTAGCACTTTTCCTAAACAGTCATCAGTGCCACATGCTTGATAATGTGACACACTCTTCATACTTGTGATTGGTGAATTCATACAACAATATGAAAGAACAATCCTGTAGCACATTTAGTGTGGACAGCACTCTTAAGTTTTTCAGAGACACGTCCTAGGGATTCTTTTTCTTATGCTACCAAATCTATTGCAAAAAAAATTTTTTTCCAATATGTGTTTACAGTGCACGATTTGTCTAACGCAGCACTTGAGAAGTAAAACGAAGTGCTCAGATCATAGTACAAGTTTCTCAAGTCACTTTATGTGGGATGGTTTCTGTATAAATAAGTGTCACTTACGGGGAACTTAGTGGGCCAGGAGTCACGTGCAACTCTATGACAACCTTCACACACTAGTGAGATGTTCGAGATTTTGATCATGGGAACTTGTGGTGTCATTAAGGCAGATGCCAGGGATCTCCATGTGAATACAGAGCGCTTGGACATGAACGAGATATCAGTACTATTTGGAACTGTCCCTATAGGAAATGTATTTTAATACATTCTAAGTGGTTAAAGCTCCCTTTTCGTCTGTTTGCCATTAAAAGAAAAGACAAAACAAACGGAACCCCAGTAGCTTCCTCGGAGACTCCCAGGGTTCACAGAACATTAAGTGTGGAGAGTGGGTGCCTACTGTCATCTCCTCCCAAGGAGCATGTCCTAACTACTTAGGGCACCCCTGCCACAGCCAAGGGCCTCGGGGCGGTACCCATTCGGCCTTGCCAGGGGGGCACACTGCCATCTAGTGGAATAGTATGGCATCGCATATCAAAGACCTTGATGGCTTTTGGGGGAAGTGCAGGGCACTTGGGGCACACAGGGCCCAAGTAGCCCAAGGCTGCTGCCAGCACCTGCTCAAGAGATGCCAGTGGGCATGGGGATCTATAGAAGATACTCCATGGTATCACCAGCCCTGCGCTTGGCCGGTGTGTGAGGCCATTGCATTGGCCTGAGCTCTTGGGAATAACAGACCACACTGGAAGTGTTAAAGATTCCATGCTGAGGAGTGAAGAGTGAAGATGAATTTGGGGTTCTCCGGGAGCAATGGGTATGTAAGACAAGAAAGAAATTAGCTATCCACAGGCGTGGAAGGCTGTCACTCAGACCAGACCAGAAGAGATTGAAAGCTTATAAAAACAGACTCTGGATTTGAACACTCCCCCCTGCTGGGTCAGCTTTCCTTCCAAGTCTGCACTGTGTTGGGAAAGCCCTTTCTGTCTCTTCAGATTGATAGGCCATGTTTCACCTGTTTCTGAAACAGTTCAAAATGCAAGACCATGATAAAGTAGGTAGAACTTGCAAAAATCTTTCTACCCTGCCAACGCTACAGATACAAGAAAAAGTCATACATGCGATTTTCATACTTCAAGTTCGTGAAGTTCTTTATTCTTGCTTGTGATAACCTTGTACGTGTACGTAATGTGCTGTGATTGTATTGGCCCCCATCCTCCTCTCCCTACCTCTTCCAGTCCTAAAGACGCCATCTTCTCAGCTAGTGTCCCCTCTGCTTTGTCTTGCACAGGTAGGCATCTCTCCTGTGCATCACATCCGGAAGACGGCACTTCATAGACTGCTTCCCACCCACTGGCTCACACAGTGTGTCCTTGTGATGTTCCTGGAGCCGCACTATTGCTGCTTCCAGCCTTAGTCTGAGAAGCCACGTTGTGCAGTGGACTATGATTAGTGAAGAGACGCAGAACCAGTCAGTATGCTGTGAAGACATTCCTAAACAGGACATCTATAACACACCCCCTAAAGGCCAGGGAGCATCCCTGATAAGTTATGAACTGTTTTTGAGAATCACTTTCATATAATTAATGGTCTTAAGTTAAACATTCCTTTTTTGTTGTTGGTGGTGGTGGGTTTTTTGGGTTTTTTTTGGTTTTTTTTTTTTTGTTTTTATTTTTTTAAGACAGGGTTTCTCTGTGTAGCCCTGGTTGTCCTGGAGCTCACGCTGTAGACCAGGCTGTCCTCGAACTCAGAAATCCGCCTGCCTCTGCCTCCCGAATGCTGGTATTAAAGGCGTGTGCCACCATGTTCAAATTTTTTCAAAAGATACACCATAGTGGTAAAGTTTTGACATTAAACATATAGGTTAGCACACACACACAAAACCAAGCAAGGATGTAAGTATTCATAAGCGTTTTTTACAAATACAAAAACATTGGAAGCACAAGATGTAACGACTCTGTGCTGTAATGCTTATTTTAAAGTACAATTCTTTTTATCTTACACTGGGTTACAGTGAAAATTAAACTTACTTCCCAGTGTACAGCACTATACTTCCATGTGCAATCTGCTTTTGTGGTGGCCTACAGAACACTTGTCCCTGCTCCTGCAAACACTGTGACCACAGGTTTGTGAATTCATTGGGGTGTGGAACTGTAGTTTCTAGGCTGCCGTCAGCTCGATGAGGTTTTCAGGTCCCCAGGCCCTATGCTTGCCACCATAAGAGAGTGTCTTCCAGTGGTTGGTGGTGATGGAAGCAAATGTGTTCTAACATCTGGCCTGAATTCCTCTTCCACCTAAAACACTCTTTTTCACTATTGGGGCCGGTGCCCACTAAACTTACACAGGAAATGGCCTTCCTGCTAATTTGCCAGAGAGTCCTGAGTTCCGGGGTCTGTACCTCAATCCAAACAAGTTTGTGGTGTGTGTGTGCTTTGGTTTCCAATAGAACCCAAGAAAAAGAAAAAAATGTGTCATAGATGAAAACTGCAGAGCCTGTCAGGAAGAACCGTGTGGGTCTTACCTGCCTCAAGGAGGTTTCTCCATCACTAAAGACTTTGAACAATCTGACGACCTCATCCTAAGAAAACTGAATGTTCATTTCCTAATAGTGACATCGCATCTGCATTGTGTCTAGACTCAAAAAAAAAAAAAAATCACAAAAGATACCTCTTTTTAAAATTACTGTCATTTCCCCAAAACTTTCCACAGCTTCTGAATTTATTCTTCTGAAGACAAGTAGTAAATAACTAACTGAGAATTAACCTCAGAATTCCATGAAAATCCGAATGATGATTACTGAGATCTCTAGATAGCAGAAACATAACAGCAAAATGGTGCAGAATCCACCGGCCCCTCTTGAATGGTATGGGTGATGGGTGGTTTTAAGGGGTTTGTTTGCTTTTTCATGCCTCTCCTTTGAGGTTCTGAGGCAGTGTCTGGAGTTAGCTATATGGGCCAGCCTTAATAGGAACTTGTGGCAATGCTCCTGCCTGTGCCTTTCAAGTGCTGGGATTTCTGGCACACCAACACACCTAGCTTTTGACTATCGGTTTTGACCAGAATGCTTATTTCCCAACAGGTGGAGAGTGCTTCCAGTGCCCCGATCGTGCTGCTGAGCTCTGATTCCTTTTCAGTCTCTGTCAAAGATTGCCCTGAGAATTTGAGCACAGCCACATTCTCATTCTGTCAACAACAATAAAGACAGTCACAGTTTAAAACTATAGCTTGGGCTGCACTGAGGGGCTTTCCTGAGGAACTACCAGAAGCAATATGACTGTCAGTAATTCAGCACATTCCTCCTGCTCCTAGTATGAGCAGGATTCTGTGTCCTGGCCCAGGCCTCCCTCACCCTCCAATGGCTCTGCGGGAAGCCTGGTATCCCCTGGCATCTCCTCTCTATAGGATGCCCTGGTGTTCTTGGGCCCCTCATCCCAACACCAGGTGCCGGCAGGAAAGCAGAACATATTTAGCTGATTGTTCAGCACCATGCTGCCAGACTCAAAAAATAGAACCTATGGGAATGCAGGCTCTTGCTATTGTCAAATGATTGTGTTGAAACAGCTGTGTGAATTCTAAAAGCCTTGGCCAACAGTCAGCTCAGTCACTCGCTGCGGACAGAACATAACCCAGACAGGCCATTATAAAACGCATAAATGTGGTCGTATGGGAACTCATCCTGCATGCTTAGTTAAGAGTAAAAATCCAGAGGCCCCTCACTGCAGAGATCACTGCTGGTGTGCGGCAGCAGTGTGAGGCTGTTTTGCCTAGTGTGCTACCCTAAAAAACGGTAGTCAGTGGCCCCATTCTTCTCTGACAGGAATGAACATGTATCATCAGGGACTGGAGCTTTTGGCTTCTATCATGTTTCTAAGAACGTGAGGGGAAGAAAACAAGGACTCTCTGGTTTAGAGACCAGGGCTAGGGATGGAGAATGGGAGCCAAGGTCTTTAGGTCTCATGGTGCATAGTTCAGCAGAATGTAGAAGTCTCTGACCCCTATGCTGTGTGTGTGTGTGTGTGTGTGTGTGTGTGTATTTATGAAGAGGTATGTACATGTGTGCATAGCCCACAGATGCATGGAGGTCAGTCAGGTGTCAGTCTTTGGTCACCTTCCACCATTTTATTTGAGAAGGATCTTTCATTGGAACTTCACTATGCAGGTCAAGTATCTGTCAGAAAACTTTTCACAGATCTGCCTGCTTCCACATCATCACTCACAAGTGCAGGGATCTTCCACATCATCCAGTCTCACTCACAAGTGCAGGGATTATAGGTATGTGCTACCGCACTTGACTTTCTACGTGGGTTTGGGGAGTTGAACTCAGGTACTCCTGTTTTCTAGGTAAACAGTTCACTGTCTGACCCATCTTCTCAACTGTGATGTGGGTGTCTGGGGAGCACTATGTAATGCCTGAGGTGCTCCTCACTGTGGGTGGCTTCAGTTTTGATGGTGAAGAATGGTGACCTTCATTTCCAGATGCTCCCTTTCCTGGCTACTCTTGAGACAGCACAGAGGAGGAGATAGTGTCAAGACAACCCAAGTCCTGGTTGGTCATGATGACCTATGTTCTGAACAAGAGACCAGCAAATGTCTTCAGCAAAGGACCAGATGACAAGAATCCTTGGCTTCCTGGCCTTGGGGTTCATATTTTAGTTGCCACCTCTATAAACAGCTCAGCAGTGTCCCCACTCCAAAATCACAGAGTCCTTAGCTCCTCACTAAGTGAGGAGCAGAACCACAGTGAGCTCTCTGCTTATGGCAGTGGTACAGACCATGCTTCGGCTGAGGTGTCTTAATTTTTGCTTTAGTAAACCAGGTCCCACAGTTGTAGAACAGACCATCATGATCCCCCCTTCAATTCTACCATAAAGTAAAAGTCATAGATTTTCATACTTTCATTTTGTGGTACTGAGGCTGGAACCCAGAGACACTTCATGTGAGCAAGTCCTTCATCCCTGTGCCTCACACTCTCCAGCCCTTCAGACCTGTTCACAAGAATGTAAGTAGGTATTCCCAAAGGGAGTGTGATCCCCTGAAGTTACAGTTATAGCCTGCCCCATGGGGATGTTGGAGACCATACCTTGGTCCTCTGAAAGAGCACTGTGTATGCACTTTTAACTGCTGAGCCACCTCTCCGGCCCCAGACATTTTAAAATAGAGAAATGCAAATCCCTTTAAAAATTTTTAACACAAATTTCCATTTCTTATGCTCATTTCTATGCCTTTATTATGCGATAGACATATCTGACATGGGCATTTTGGTTTAGACGAGAGAATTTTCCATTAAATTGTTCTTCCAACAGCTGTGAATGGAGTAACGGTTATCATGGGACTTTCTAAATTTAACAAATGCAGTGAAGGCAAGGAGAAAATCCTCATGCAAGCATTTGAAAAATTGATTCTTGCAATTATCTGTTTAATCAAACGCTTGACCCAAGAAGAGCAAATTTAAGTCGTAAAGAAAACGATTTCATTTTTCAGTGGGTGCTGGGAAAACCAGTGTTCTCTCTGGTGAATTTGTTTGCTTGGCTTGTGTTCCTGAGTCAACAGCACTGTCACATGACAGCCACTGGCAGTGTAATAGGCTGTGATGTTTTTCAGTGAGTTTGAAATAGACAATAACCCAGATGAAAAGTCGAGAAGCCACTCTGATACCCAGTGCGGTGACACTGAGTTTCTGTGAGGTCAAGCTTGGGGTGCAGTGATACAGACCCTCTGCCACTGATAGGAATCCTGGGTCACAAGATACCGCAGCTCGACTTAGATATTATCCTTAAAAACAAAGCTGTGTGGCTGGGGGTGTGGTGGTGCTGCACTTGTCTGGAATTCATAATGTTTGCTCTCCAGCACTACACAAACAGTAAGTACATAAAATAAAATAAATGCAGAAATGAAGATACATCAGACCATTCCCCTTCAGGTAAGAAAGAGCAGTTGAGGTGCTGAAGAAGCCAGCATGCTAACAGGGGCCCTGTGTGGCTGCGGAGCTGTGGCCACATGGCGCCCTTACCACTATCGATTTCTTCTCTGTAGATTCCTGTTTCTTTCCTTCTTCCAGCTCCCTCATAGCTCCTTGAGATCCTGACTACAGATTCTCACATCCCTCTCTTAAGCTTTGGCTATGAGAATTTTAACACCAAAAATCATCAGAGTCAAGAAGTCAGGATGTCAAGTCAAAGGAAACGTGAATTTATAAAACCCTTCCTGTGACAAAAGTGTCATCCCCTTTTGTCCTGGAAGCCTAGATCCCAGCAAGCTCACACCAGGCACAGGCTGATGTGTGTGTGTGTGTGTGTGTGTGTGTGTGTGTGCATGTGTGTGTGCATGTATATACATGTGTGTACTTGTGCACGTATGTATATGCATGTGAATGTATGTGTATCCATGGATGTGTATGTGAGTGTGTATATGCATGTGTGTGTGTATGTGTGTGTGTGTATGTATATGTGAATGGGTGTATGCATGTGTGTAAATGTGTGCATGTTTGTGAATATATGTATATCCGTATATGTGTATGTGAGCATGTGTGTGCGCATGTATGCGTGTGTGTCCAGTTGGAGAAAATATTAGCAGTTTCTTAAACATAAGGCAAATAGGATTTAGAATAAGAGAAAGAAAGACTTTTCAGGGTCAGCTATTTTCTCATCTTAGCACACACTACTGTACATGTGGTGGTACTTACTTAATGCTTCTAATTAAGTGAAATGCGTTTGCTAATTCTGAATCTTCATTTACTATAATTGTGGACCTAAACACTCCCAGTAGGATTCCTTCTGAGGCAGTTTTAAATCCACTGTGATTGCACACATGGTGGCTGCTAGAAGATCTACTTCATTCCCTTGCCACATGGGTGTATACACAAGCTGTTGGGTATCAGTGTCCCCATTTCTGTCTGTCTTGCTCTCTGTCTCTGTTGTCAGTTTTTGATACATCAAATCAACTGTCTCCTTCCATCATAAACAGTGAAGGATCGGTTTGGTCCACGGCCACTGTGCACATACTTACTTACATGGCTTGTTGAGTGTGGGGACTCCACTGCATGAGTTCCGTTCATTTCATAAGATTCCTGGGAAATGAGTACTCTGATCTCTAGGACAGACAGTCACTGTCGGTCACAGGAGTACCATTTTTGGAGATGCTTCTGTTGTTCACGTTTCCCAAGCTCCACTCCTTTCACAGGGAGAATAAAGTCCTCTCGAGTCTTACGCTTAATTTTGCAATGTTCCTCCAGCTTTGGAAGCTCAAAGTCTAGGAGTTGGTGACCTTGGATGCAAGAAAAGTCTTAGGAGGAGATGGCCTGTGTTTGCTCTGACAACTCTACTTTGTGATGAAAATCCTCCTCTTAGGGGTCAGGAGATACAGAGTAATCCCATCCCAAAACAACTGTACCCCGGAACATGCAAGGAGCATGCTCAATGACTCCCACCACAGGGGAGGGAGCAGCTTCTTAGAATTTGGGGCTCAGTTGGAACCTGGGTGGACATCAAGGGAAAGCATCAGTGTGTCAGGAACCCAAGAAACCCATGTGTCACCCAACTCAAGCACCAGGGGTTCAGGGTAAAATAACAGAAGGGATGCAGGACACAGCCACCCACAAAGGGAATAAACACAAAGGTTTTGAGCTGGCAATATTTGGGGTGGTTTTACCTAATTTTGAGTTTGTAGTGTTCACATTTTCTGCAAGAAATGACCATTCTATAAAAAAAGAACCAAAATAGTGTGAAAAGCAATATAAAGCATCAGTGTTTTCAAAAGAATAGTATTGGTGACAACCAAAAAACAAACAAATCAATGGAAAGAAAACAGACCATCTAGAGTCTGGTCTGTCCCTCGTGAAAATTGTGTTCATAAATTAATTAGCATTGCAAATCAATGAGAGATGGAAAATCAGCTCAATAGCCATTTTAGATAAGATTCATTCCCTGCTGGGAAGAAAGTCAAGGTGGAAGCGGCACCTTACACCCTAAGGTCCTAATATGGTGTCCACATAGATCAAAAGTAAAAAGTGGGAGGGAGGGGTCTGGGGAGATGGATCAGTGGGCAAAGTACTTACTGTGCAAGGGTGAGAGCCTGAGTTCAGTTCCCAGAACCTATGCCACAGCTGGGCACCATGGCATGTACCTGAAATTTCTGTCATGGAGAATCAGAGACAAGATCAATGGGGCTCACTACTGAAGAGTCCAGCCAAAGCAGTGAGCTTTGGTTTAATGTCTGACTCTGTGGCCCAAAATAAGATAGAGGAACAATTGAGAAGGACACCCAACAGCTAGCTACTTCAAATCTTGGGAGACCATGAGTAAAGCATAAAGCTTGCAAGCACACACATACACACACACACACACACACACACACACACAATACATACACAATACATACACACACATATATACATACACATATGTACATATATAAATCTGTGTGTTTGTTTATATATATACACACATAGAACATATAATGTATAACATATAATAACATATAACATATAATGTTGTCTTAATCAGGGTTTCTATTCCTGCACAAACATCATGACCAAGAAGCAAGTTGGGGAGGAAAGGGTTTATTGAGCTTACACTTCCAATTGCTGTTCATCACCAAAGGAAGTCAGGACTGGAACTCAAGCAGGTCAGGAAGCAAGAGCTGATACAGGGGCCATGGAGGGATGTTTCTTACTGGCTTGCTTCCCCTGGCTTGCTCAGCTGGCTTTCTTATAGAGCCCAAGACTACCAGCCCACGGATGGTACCATCCACAAGGGGCCCTCCCCCCTTGATCACTAGTTGAGAAAACGCCTTACTGCTGGATCTCATGGAGGCATTTTCTCAACTGCAGCTCCTTTCTCTGTGATAACTCCAGCTTGTGTCAAGTTGACACACAAAACCAGCCAGATAAGAGTGATTCAATGGCAAAGTGTATGCATACACACTCACACACACACACACACATATACATATATACACATACACATATACATATGCATATAACATTAAGATAGAATGGTTCAATGGCAAAGTGGGGAAAATATTAACAGACAACCTACCATGAAGCCATAGCCAGAGATAGAGACAGACACCTCAGCTCAGTGAGCAGTGGCTCAGGCCTCAACACTCCATCTCCATAAGCCAGGAAAATGGGCTGAGATCTGATCACGCTGACACAACAATGCTGCACAGTCCGCAGAAAATGCACAGCCAAACTGGGAGCAGGGAATTTGGTTCTCAAAACTGCCAGTACTGTTTGGGTCATTGTCCACCTGAAGGTTTTTGCTGCCTGCAGTAGCTCTGCTTTGAGTCATGGAGTAGCTTGAGGATATTTATTCCTATGAATGCTATGGATATTCTTGGGTCAAAGGCTAGCTCCTCCCCTCTTTGTGGTTAAGGAACAGAGAGAGGAGTAGGATCTGGGCCCAGAGTCCAAAAGATCCTATTGACATGTGTAGGCTGCAAATGAGTCAATGAAATCGGTTGTTAAAGAGTTAAGTAGCACATCTGTAGTCATTTTCTATATTAGAAGATAATGTCATCTTATTCGTAATATGTTCTCGTAGGAAAACCATAAGATTAGAAAGGGTTTTCCTACAGGATGCTTACACAAAGGCTTAGCATTATATCCTTACCAGTTCCTACTGTAAGCCAGCGATAATGGCTGCTTGACCCCTAGCATGTCTGTGTCCCATTTGTAGGAAGAACGTCCCCATGTGTTTCTCAGACAACAGTTTCATGGAAAATAGCTTTAGGAGATGTGCACCATTGCTTTTCCTGCCATACAGATAAAGCCACTGTTTCAGTCCTGTCCCCCAGTCACACTCCTGGGCCATTAGGACAGAAGTTCACCCTAGGGTTCGTGCTATATGATAGAACTCCTTGGTACCTCTCCTCTGATGATCTCAAGCATTTGTGCTGGTGATTACAGTCCTCTCTTGACTAAAGGACCATCTTCCCCAGACTTCCCAGTGAGACTCCCCACACCAGTGAATGGCTTCCCCTTCTCCTTTCAATGGGTCGGTTCTTGTTACATGCAGACCAGGTGCCATGTAAAACCAGTGTTCCAAGCAATTCTGGAAAGATCTGCTGACTGGTATGTTTATGCATGAAAAAATGAACTGCTGGAATTCCAAAGTCCTGAGCTATGCAAAGGAATGGGTCCCTTGTCTGGCCCTGAAACTGTGGTTGGAGATTACATTCATCTGTGGTTTTAGCTCTTTTTCTGTGATTATGTTACAGGGATTTTGTCCAGGCTTCTCATTTGTGTTTGACTCATTTCCCCCCAAAACAAACAAACCCAACAGGTATCTTGTCTCACGGAAATGTTTTTTATTTTTCCCTATTATTTTTAAGTGTCTTTAATTTGAGTGAAACGTATGAGTATTTCCATTTGCTGTATTTGTAATGAACCTACATTACGATGCTTAGTTATACCTAGGCCCTAAACAGAGTCACTCATGTTTTCTTCTATTGGCATTATGACATTATTCTTTGCACTTAACATTTCCAGTGCAGTCTTGTGTATGCTGACAGAAATACAGACCTAAACTTAACAATTTATGGAAGGTTATGAAAATGGCAAACAGCCACTGATTAAAAGGTTTTTAAACAAACAAACATTTTTTCTTTTTACAACATTAGAGATAACGCCTTTATTACACACTAAATCAATATCCAGGCAGGCTTGTACCTGTTTTTCTGATCCATTTTGCTGTTTGGTGGGTCCTCTTTTCAGAGCCAGTCACCTTCCTTTCAACAGCTATGGCAGCTTCTGATGTGTAATCTTTTTGATGTGTTAATAGCTCATAGGACTGGTCTCTATATCACTGCTTCTTCTTCTTCTTCTCCTTCTCCTTCTCCTTCTCCTTCTCCTTCTCCTTCTCCTTCTCCTTCTCCTTCTCCTTCTCCTCCTCCTCCTCCTCCTCCTCCTCCTCCTCCTCCTCCTCCTCCTCCTCTTCCTCCTCCTCCTTCTCCTCCTTCTTCTACTTCTTCTTCTTCTCCTTCTTCTTCTTCTCCTTCTTCCCCTCCTCTTCCATTTCCTTAGCTCCTTCTTTTACATTTCTTTTCTTATACAAATATCTGCACTTACCAAAGAAAGCACAGCAGTGATTGGTTTTTGAGATGAGACAGGAACTCTTAGGTCAGGCCAGCCTCAGATGTGCAGTGCTCCTCCTACCTGGAAGGATGGGAGGAGCAGGATTGGAAGAGCACCTTCCCAGGCCCAGCTCCCACTTGCTGCTGTGACTAAAGCAGCTTCGCTGTCATTGTTCTTATGTTATTTGTGTATGTGTAGGTACAATGTTGGCTCACTCCAATGTTGACTTGTTACCATCTTACTTAGTCCTCAGGGCCTTGCAGACATGCCCCCATCATGTGTCAATGATCTGATCCTTCTGTGTGGTAACAGTTCTCTCCCCCGATCATGGTGTTCCAGTGTTTCCTTCCCTGTAACTTCACACAGTAGCCCGGTGGATGCTGGGCCTTCTTGATTTCAAATCATGCTTCTAGTATATCTTATTGAAATGAGATATCACAGCTGTGTCATATCGGGGATTATTTCTCTCATTTCATTAGATCAGGAATAGGTATGAATTTTAGTAAACACTTTTTCACATCTAAAATGAAAAATACAAGTTTTCTCTTGTTAGCTCTGTTAACAAGATAGGACACATGCTAACAACCTTCCTACCATGTACCTTTCACGTTCCTGGAGTGAATGACACTTAGCAAATGACATCTCTCAATTTTATCAGATCTATATCTCGTTTTCTTGCTGTCTTAATGAAAATACTTGGGAAACTCTTTGTTCTATACTTTTATCATGGCTTAATTTTGTACCATTGTATTATTTGATCTTACATAATTTAAAACAAAAGACATCTGGGACTTTCTGGATATTTTTTTAAACTTCTTTCACTGAATTTGCTATACTTGAGTTTTGTATAACTTACAATTAGTTTAGTAAGCAGGTTTCTTTTAGATAATTAGCTCTTTTGTCTGCTAGATTGTATTTATTTGCAAGATTGATTTCTTATTTAAAAAAACACAATTTAGAGTTATTAAATAATCATGAATATTCCTTTTATTTTTACTTTCCCAGTTTACACAGGTTTTTTTTTCCTTTACTTTTTCTATTTTTGTAATCCGGACACATCTGTAATCATCTGGACACATCTGTAATCTGGGCAAATATTAATCTATGAACATCTATAATCTAGGCACATCTGTAATTACCTGGGCACATCTGTAATCTGGTCACACCTGTAATCACCTGTAATCTGGGAACATCTATAATCTCAGCACATCTGTATTGTGGGCACATCTGTAATCATCTGAGCACATCTGTAACCTCCATGCTTCTCTGGTGAGAAGAGAGGCAGAGACACCCTGAAGCTCACAGGCTTTTCCCTAGCAGGCAGTGCTAAATTCAGGTGATTCAGCAATGGCCCTGTGCTGTCCCTAGCTGTGCTGTGCACCTGTCTCTTTCTGGATTGCTTAAGTTTCTGGAAGGTTACATTGGTAGGCCCACTGCCTGAACATGCTAATGTCCCTGAAAATCAATTTCTGACTCCACATATCCATGTAAGACTTCTGTTGGAACTCTAGTTTTGTCAACCTCCGAGATGAAACCAAAGAAAACTAAGGCAGGTAATTCTGCAAGAAAGCCATCTCACCAGGAAGTAGGCTCACAAACTGAGTGAAGTCTGATGGTACAGTCACTAGGTACAGTAAGTGACTTACCAGAAGGGAAAATGAAAAAATACACTTATGACAGGAATGTACAGTAACTAATAACTAATGAGTTATACAGGACTGTTCTCTGGGAGCTTGGTAGATTTAAATGTTGCAGAGGCCATGGAGATGTTCTGCTTACTGGCTTGCTCTTCCATGTTTGCTCAGCCTACTTTCCCATACAAATCAGCACAACCTACCCAGAGGTGGCACCACCCATCCCCTCCATGGCTGGGTCACTCTACATCAATCATTAAGAAAAGGGCCTGCAGACTTGCCTGCAATTAAAATAAAAGAACCCCCCCCCCCTTCTCTTTCTCTCAGCTTTCTGAAACAAAGTTTCTCTGTGTAGCTCTGGCTGCTCTGGCTGCCCTGGACTTACTCTGTAGATCAGGCTGGCCTCTAACTCAGCAAAGTTGTATGCCATCACACCCAATTTTGAGGAATTTTCTCAGTCGAGGTTTGTAGTCTCAAATATGTACCAAGGTTTGTATTCCCAAACATGTATCAAGTTGACAAGAAACAACCATCACAATCTTCGATATGCAAACATATGAGATGTTGTTTATTTCCAATGCTCACAAACAAGGGAAGAACAATTGCATGGTCTTGTGAGCTTTCAGCCAGGGCACCTCTGAGATCGCAGTGAATGATTAGTGACAATTAGGTAGTGACAATTAGGGTGGAGCTGTAGGGTCCTGACCAGCCTTCCAACCTCTCCACATACCAGTGTTCCCTCTGCCCATTGCTAGGGTAATCTACATTATTCCTTTGCTAAAACAACCCCTCTGCTTTTTTGCCTGGATTCTCTCTCCATGCTCCTGAGCTCACGTTACAAAGGAGGGGGTTTTTACATCATTGTGATGCCCAGTGCCTTGTTACCAGCCTATGGATTCTGTGTGATTAGCACCCAGATGCTCTCCTCTGCTCTGGACAGTGACAGAGAGAAGATGGAATGTTGTCTGTGTTTCTCATCACTGTCCCTCCTCAACTAGGACATGGTAACTACTCAGCTAATAGCCACGGAATAAGTGAATGAATGAATTGATGCTCCCACCAGCTCTGGGGAAATTACCTTTGGAAAGCAATTTACTCCCTCGTTGCTTTTGTTTCTCCATCTGTAACAGGAAAGCAAAAAATGTACAATGTTCAAAATCTATTTCCTAATTAGGTAAAATAAGGTAAAGCAATTAATAAGACCAACGCACAGAGATGGGATGTATCACATAAGACCAAAGTGCTTGATTTTAGTCTGGTCTCTCTTTCTTGTGTCTCTTTCACATTATTGTTAAGGAAGAAAGTGCACAGTGATGTTAACCCAGAAAGTTGGTGAATGTGTGTACCAAATCTACTTAATCAAACCTGAAAGCAGAGTGTCCAGAGTGAACACTAGGAATTCACATTGTGCAAAGATCCCAGGCCACACATGGGAGTTCACACTGTGAAATTAGTCTAGGCTACACCCAAGTAATCTTCATTGTGAACATAGAGTCTAACACATGGGGAGTCTACACCCTGGAAACAGAGTGCAGGCTGTACATGGAGAGTCCGTATTGTACAAATAGAGCTCCCCAGTTGGATACTGGGAGTTCATACAGTCTTCCCAGCCCTGACTCCTACAACAGTGAGGTCTGTACACTCGGCCTGGCTGTGCCCAGCACCACTAGACTCTGGTTCCACATACATTGTCTTTCCTGATAAAGCCTATGTTTACCTTCAGGGACTTTGCCTCCTGCTGGACAGACCTTTCCTCTGAGCTTTACAACCAAGGACCTGCTCTCCTTGCCATGGTGTCTTTCTTCCCTATCCCAGCCCAAGGCTCTGCCCTCCAGAACTGTATGATCTGTTCTGATGATGAATGGTTGCCTGTTCTAAAGCTGGCATTATTTCCTAGAAGCTGGGGTCCTATGCCTGCTATCGACATGAGTCCTCAGCAGCTTTAGTGGTTCAGCTTTCTTTCCTTTTACTGTGGACATTGTTGGAGTTTTCTTGGTTTTGTTGTTTGTCCTTGTATTTCTTGGAGCTCTTAAGTTAACTTGGAAGAATGGGACTATAGTTGGGGTAAACCCATATCTACCAGCTTGTTTTTAAGGCCAGGCATTTGCCCCCTCATTTCATGTTAGTTTCTGGTCTGTAATTGGACTATTCTGCTCCAAGGCATAGGCTTGTAAGCTGCAATCATACCACATGTTGTTTTAAAACAGGGAAAAATTATTTCAGTCTTCAAGGTTCTTCTGTTTATGTGTCCCTTAGAATGACTAGTCTGCAGCTTTGGCTTGCTGTAGTTGTTGAATATTC
Organism: Rhynchomys soricoides; assembly: GCA_019843965.1. Taxonomy (NCBI): domain Eukaryota; kingdom Metazoa; phylum Chordata; class Mammalia; order Rodentia; family Muridae; genus Rhynchomys; species Rhynchomys soricoides. The sequence goes on along the minus strand of JADRCH010000107.1, from coordinate 2,624,990 downwards.
ATAAGGTTCTGTCTGCTTACTGGATAATTATATTACATTAATATGGTATGAATAAATAAAAGCAGTAATTATGCTTTTCTCCTGTTCTGTTTGACAATTTACAGTTTGCTTGTTTCAAGAATAAAAGGAAATTGCCACATTTGAAACAATATTATTTCATTTCTAAATGAGTAGGGATACCCCCTCCATGAAGACAGGTTAAAACAGAATGGATTCTGCCCCTTCTGAGCCAGGATAAAGATACCATCCTAGCTCAATGCTGCTGCGTAATACAAAGACAAGACTAGGTGAGTCCTTAAGAAGTCCAGGAAAGAAACACTCCCCTGGTGGCAAAGTACAGCCTGCCCTGGATGCTCTCAGGTCAGTAGTCATGCCTTATCAAAACAGAAATCAGATGTGGGCTGGGTAGAGAGGGAACCAGGCCCTTGTCCTTCATCAAAGGTTCAGAGAAGATGATGCTCAGGGGTGATTCATCCATAAGGATGACTAGATTTTCGTGAAAGGATTTGGTTTTAGAGGTGAGAATATTAATAGCTTTAAAACAAAGGACATTAAACAAACTTGAGTAATAACACTGGGCCAGAGTCCCAGCACTCAGCAAGCTGAGGTAGAAGGATCTCAAGGTCAGCCACAGTGAGATATTGCCATGGAAATATAATGAGAGAGAGAGAGAGAGAGAGAGAGAGAGAGAGAGAGAGAGAGAGAATCTTGAACTTGAAAATACTCGAGAAATGACCCTACAGTGTGTTTGCCCACATTTTAAATTTAAATAAGTTTGTAATATTTTTAAACAGAGATGCAAATGAAAATAAGCGATATTTGGGGTCTTTTAGTCCTTCTTTGGAAAGAACATAGCAGACTCCAGAAATAGCTTGTCCTTAAAAAAGAATCAACAGGATGGTTTTAACAAGACAGGAAAACAGCATCCCAGATGAGCCCTGAGAGAAAGAAGCGGTTCCACATTGCATTGTTTCCTGGGACACTGGTGTCCAGCCTGTGAAATTCTACTTCACATAGGAAAATGATGGCCCAAATCATAAGCAAGACAATGCTTGGTGGCCGCACTCAAAGCATACTTGTAAATGGCTCAATATCGATATGAGAGAACATGACGAGTGGTGCTTCCCTGTGGAGAATCCCAGGTTCAATGCGGTTTAAGCACTTGCATCAATTTTCTGAATGCTAGGAAGGAGAGCATGTTCATTAAGTGTGCAGTGTACCCGGGCTGGGAGCTGCAGATAACACCATGGAAAGCGGGCCAGATTTAATCAGGACCCTGAAATCTAACTCAATGCATGGTCAGGGGAGAGGGGGACATAGAACAGAGGGTCAGCATGCACTTTCTGGGTGGAAATGGGCTCAAGGCAGCAGGTACCCAGAGGCTCCATATAGCCAACCAAGAGGTAATGCGCTAGCTCTGAAGACCAGCCATGGGACAGACAGGTGCCTCCTGTGTGATTCACCTCTGAGGCCCCGTGCTGAAGGGATTTGGAATTTGACAAAAGGAGGACCTGAACCTTAGGCTGAGGACGAAAGTGAAAGCAAGCGATGCAATGAAAGTGTTTGGTAACTGAAAGGGTTAATGAAGGAACCTGGTAAATTAGGAAAAGCCACATGGAAACTGTTGCACGCTCTGAACAACAAAACAGTAACAAGTTATGCAGCCCTGTGAGAACTGGAAGAAAGCCATGTGTCATCTTCACTGGTGAGTGTGTTTTGCTCATTGCTTTTGGATTTTGTTCTCCACGATGGGAGGAGAAACCGTTTCTCAGGGTTTGTTCCCCCCTGAAGGATCACAGGCAGGTTTTGTAGGTTGCTTGGCTGTGGTTTTTGAGGGTACATACTACTGAGCTGGTGCTCCCTGGCTTTTCCACCCTCCTCCCACCCTCTGAAGAGATGACACACCAGGGCTTAACAAGCTGAAAGGGATTGTGTAGAGAGCTGCAGAAACGATTAAAGACTCGGAAAATAGGCCCCGTGAAGGAAGATTAAAGGGTCTACACTCACTTAGCCCGGAGCTGGGAGCTGACCTAATAGCATCTTCAGGATGTGAAGGGCTATCATGTGGAGAAGGGGAGCAGCTGCTCCCTCTCCTAGAAGAGGAGGCAGAGAGGAAGCAGGCTTAGGCTTCCATTGGGAGGGCTAAGAAGTGCTGGAGAGCTCCCTTCAGGGAGGGCTGGCAGCTGAGAGGTTGAGGGCTTAGCAGATTGTGATTCCATTACGCCACCATAAATGTTCCTTCCTACATATATGTCTTTGTTGGTTATTGGCTCAGTTCTTTGAAAGTGTCTGTGCATTCTGAGGTTGACAGGAAGAGCAGCAGACACTTCCCACAGCTTACAGAGGTATGGCCACTGTCTACATACCTGAGGAAGAGTGGCCACACTGACCAACAGGGAGCCACCTGGAAACTCTTCCCCAAAAGGAGGCTACACTTTACAAAAAAGTGGAGCTATACTCTGGCCTTGAGTCTGGCTTCTTTATGATCAATATTATGATTGATGCTTGATTTTTAAAAAAAAAAAAAAAAAGAGTGCTCTGTGTATGACTGTGACTATGTGCTTGTATGCATGTATGTGTGCATGTGTTGTTTTTGTCGACATTGTTAAGAAGAGGAGGCTGTCCCCTCTAGAATATTTCAGATTTCTAGACTCTGAGTCATTACTAGCTATTACTCTTCTATGGTTTTCGTTAGTCTTAGGCACAAATCATTTGAGCATTCTTTGGGTTTCCAGTGTTGGTGTACCTTAACACGGGTACTGCACAGGGTGTATGTCTGAACTGTTATCCATGAGATACATGCTCTGCAGGCTGGCAGTGGGGCTCAGTTTCACTGATGAACTGAATGCATTTCCCTTGCTAGATCCATTACTGTTGACAGTGTTCACAATGAATGTGTTTTGTCCTTTAAACAGAAACAAGTGTCTCCTCCCCCAGTGGTCTACCCTCCAATGAAAGTGAAGACAGTGAAATCACACCCAGGTACTTTTTCTTCTACTGGAATGTGGGAGAGGCTTTTCATTAACCAGGACTACCATCCCCAAACCCTTCGGAAACCAGAATTTACAAACCGCACTTTGATCTTTCCTCCTGACACAAAGTGTCAACTGTACCGAAGTCCTCAGTGTTCCTTTGCTGTTCTGTGACCTTCCTCTCTTTACAATTTCTATTCCTTTCCCCTGAATCTTTCTGGTGAACCATCTCCATCTTTACCCACTGCCTTTCTTAACCTTCAATTATCAAGGAAGTTATCCAACTGCAGGCTTACACAGGACTTACTGTCATTTCTTGAATACTTGTCGTTTCTTGTAGGATGTCTCCTACAGAACTGTGAAGTACTGAGGTCCTGTTTCCCTTAGCGGCATTCTTACTGTGTAAAGGAGCCCGCCATCACATAGAAATTTAGCTAATGGGGGGGTGGGTTGTGGAAGTGGAAAAGATTGGAGAAATGATGCAAAGAAATTAAAGGGATGGAGAGGATGGTTGTCAGGAGAAAGACGAGGGACTGTGAGAAGGATGTGTATGTAACGGAGGGATGAAGTCAGCAGGGCAAAGTGAGGTGTAGATGGTGAGCGTGATTACTGTGATGATGGTGATGGGGAGGGATGGGGAGGGCAAAGGGATGGACCGGCAAAGAGTCCTCAGTTCTGTGTAGCAAGGCCTATCTGGGCCAAATATGTCTTTATAAGTTCTCGCCTCACACTCTGACCCATCTCAAGTACTGAGTATCTTGAGCTGCCCCACAACCACAGACTGATTACACTGAAGCTGTCTAAGTCACTTAAGGCTGGAGTCGTGTTCTGCTCGGTTCACAGCAGCAGCAGCAGCAGCAGATTCTGAGGACTCACCATGGGGTCAGAAGTGGCAACTTTGTGAGATGGCAATGGGAAGCACCGAGAACTCTCAGGGCGCACTGACTGCTTCTCTAAGGTAATTTTGACACCTGGCAATAATTTTGAGCTTTTATCAGCTTTGGAAGGAAGGCATTCCAGAATGTGTTATTCAGAACAAATATACACATATGTTACATAAACATACATATACGAACACACACACACACACTTATATATAAACATACATATATACATGGATACATAAATATAAACATGCATGTATACACATATATACATAGATATGAACATACATATAGAATCAAGGTTTATTTTATGGACCATGAAGAACAGTATGCATTTGTATTTCTTAGGCTTTTATTAAAGACACAGTACAGAGGGAAGGTTCTTATCATCCTCTAGATGACTTCTTTAGAAATCAATCAACTTTATAAGCTTAACCAACATTCCAAAGCCATTCTATTCTGTTAGAAGTTCAGGTTGATACAATCTCAATTCCATCAAAATACAGTTCTTTCTGGCAACTTTTATAGACAGCTGCTTTGCCCTCTCTGGTCCCCTTTGGCCTGTGAATGACTCCTTTCAGTGGAGAACCTCGCTATGTAAACATCCATCTGCAGGTTCAGAGCTGCACCAGTGACTTCGGCTCATATTTCAGATATGAACAGTGGCCCGTCTGATGCTGCTTGAGTAATCTGCCATCAAAGTAATCATGACGATTGACACCACAGAAGTTGTGTTCAGTAAGAACACCATCAAACCAGGGATAAGAGTGCATATAGGAGATTATCTACCAGCAGACAAAACATTTAAGGTCATAAATGAACCCACTCCTGGTCCAACTATTCAATGGAGATGTCTATATACCAGATTTGTATTATCCACAGTCTTACATGGTCTGACAGCCATAAACTATGACTAACATCATGAAATTCTCAAATAATTTTGACAAAGAGTATTATATGGACTTGCAAAGATTTTTCAACAGCTCACTGGAGGGATGGGGTAACAGTAGACTGGATTGTAAAGTCTCAGGTTGGGGTTGTTTCTTATTTACCTGAATTTCTTAACACAACAAATATCAGAATATAACACTGTTGGCTCTCTGGAAAATAGACACTTTGGAGTCTATGCTATTTGAGACATTAAGGATATTTAAGCCTAGGCAATGAGATCACCATATGATTTTGTATAAGTTTGGAAACAGTATATGCTCACCGATGAGTCTCTTAAGCAGGGAGGGTCATCTGTGGACTAAAGGCAGGTCTGCTTTGCCCACAGTGGAGCTAGTACTGGTCATGTAACAAGAGAAACTCATTTGTGCTCCTCTTGCCTGGTGCTGACAGATGTCCCTTCTCCATTCAGATATCTTCCGCCCTTGGTTGGGAACAACTGCCCTGAACATCATGGGAACAGCAGAGTTCCTCCTTCTCTCTCTCTTCCTGGAGCTAATCTGCAGGTGGGCTTTCTCATTCCAGCCTCATCGGGGTTCTGTAGGAAGATGTGTATTCCTGGGGTGTCAGCCAGGGCCACTAGGGATAGGGGGAGAAGGTAACACTAAAGCACACTTCGGGGAGCTAATACCAAGTGTCAAGTGTTTGAGAAAGTGTGTACACTTACCCTGCCCCAAGCACTGTTCATAGTTGCTGAAATGTCGTGGAGAAAAATCCACTACACATAGATTTTGTGTGTTTCGGTATCAGACAAAAACACATAAAATGAAAAAGAAAAAGAAAACCAGAAAGGCTTTTGCCATAACTAAATGGATGCATATAATCTAAATTTTTCAAAAAGAATAAAACCAAGAGGCTTCCCTTCTCCCCAGCACTCCTCCCTTTGTACCTGAAACCACTGGTTTCCCTGCCAGGTTCATCCTCAGCCAACCCCTGTTGCTAAGCATGATGGCTACCTCCTACTGTGAGCAACTTGGCTAGCTCTGGCTGTCTGTGGCATGAGGCTCTAGTCACACACTTTAGGGCTTTCCATTCTCACTCGTCTCCATCCATCTTTGTGTGGGATTGTGGCAGCTAGTCCCCTTGACTGCCTCTAAACAACACAGGGGCCTTTCTGCAGGGCTCCCTCTCTCAGACTTGAATGTCTCTGAATTGCAGGACTGAGTTCAAAATGGAAAGGAGAACAACGTGAAAGAGAAAGAGGTTGGAGCCTGCCTGTGGATATGCCCCAGGCACCCTGCTCCTCTGAAATGCCCTCTGCCCTCACCTAGCCCCAGCCCAGGTTCCTGCTGAGCCCAGGATACATACTGGAGAGATCCCTGCTGGATCCTTGAGCACTCTGTCTTCATTTTCCTTTCTTCAACCATTTAGGGCAGAGTAGCCACCACTTGGCTTATAACCTGTGATACTAAGCTCCCACACTCACTGAAACTCAACCCTTTGCATCTTGAGAAAGCAAGTGAGCCCTTTCGGCTAAATGAGGGAGGAAAGGTTTGTTAAACAGAAGGTGTGAGCAAGTTCCCAGAGGGTGGAAGATTTGTGGTTTAGGAGCTCCTACTATGTGTGCCACAGTTGTCATGTGAAGATATTCATCTCCTGTCTTCTTCCTGAGTGTAAAAAACCCTCACCCTGGGGATAAAGTTAGGAAATGGTCAAACAAAATCACCCAGTCCACTCACTGTGCAATCTCAGCAGCTAGGGCACAGGCTTACAGCAGGAATGGGGATATCCAGAGAGGAACACTGAAGCGAGAAAGACTTCTCTGGCCCCAGCAGCAAGGACTCAGTGGGAGCAGGTGTCAGCCCCAGCAGCTCCCACCGAGGGCCAGCATCCCCATCAACTGCACCTGGGCCATGACTGGCTCTGGCCACTCTGAGTGGTCTATTGCAGCCATACCCTCTCAGGATATGCTACAACAAGTATGGGGCAAATTCAGCAGTGCTCCAGGCACCGCATCTCCCTCACCACAGCTATGTGATTCTGGAATCCTATCCTTGATGGTGGGCAATTCTGTCTATATCAAATGAATTAGTCCAGGTTGTCGATACCAAAAGCTAGCAGTGGCATTGAGGCCTGAAGAAACATGTTAACCAACATAATTAAATCCCAAATAATTAGAAAAACTGAGACAATGGGATAAAATAATTACCTTAGATAAAATTCACAAACTACCATTCCAAGATCCAAAAGATGATCCTAGCTATAGGCTGGCAATGTTTAGCAACTGATTTCCAAGAACAAAAACACAAAAACCCAGTGTGCAGTATTTGCCAGTCTCCTACTGAGGCTGGTTGCAAGCTAACAACTTGATGTCAGCTGGCTTACAGAATTCCTGAAAATGTAACAGTTGGCTCCCTTGCCCTGGCAAGTGCCAACTACAGCCTGCACCAAGCCATTATGGAGTGAGCCTTGTGAGGTTCCAAGAGATTAGCACGTTTCAATTTATCTTAATCTTCACCAGAATGCAAGCAGGAGGGTGGCCGGGAACTGTGGAGCCAGGTTATGGTGGAGTCAGCCTGGCTCATGTGGTATCTGGCCTCGTCACCAGCCCTGAGTACTAGGGGACTGAGTAATCCTTGTTGTGCTTGGCTTTGCAGAAATAAATCCCACATGAGGTGATATTTTCCAGAGTGAGTGTTTTGTTTAAAGAGGAGAAGCATAAAAAAAGATTTCAGAGGGTGCATGAGCCTGCTTCAGGCTAGCCATTCAGCAGTGGTGTGAGATAGAGATGGAGGATGGTGAGGGAAGCCACCATTGAGTACAGAGCCTGATAGAGTTCTCAGTTTGAAAAGGTTACCTAAAGATCTTTGTTTATCTGTCAGTCACTCAGTCTGTCTATCTGTATGAATGTATGTAGTTATGTGTATGTGTTTCTGAATGTGTCTGTGTCTCTGTATGTGTGTATGTGTCCCAGTGTGTGTCTGTGTGTCTGTGTGTATCTATGTCTGTGTGTGTGACTGTGAGCATTTGTGTGCATGTGTGCTTGTGATGCACTAACTTGTGCATGCCAGCATAGAAGGCAGATGAGGTTAACATCAGGACTCTTTGTTGCCTCTTAACCTTATTACCTGAGACAGGGTCCCCCACAGAACGTGGGGTTTTTTTTTACCTGAGCTGCAAGCCCTGCAATACCCCTGTCTCCACTACTCAACCCTGGGGCTACAGGCTCATCATGTCACTTGGTTTTATGTGGTGTTGGACATCTAAACTCAGAACTACATACCATCAAGGCATCTTCCCAGCACAAGACGTTTATTTCACACACAGAGCAGGGTCTCCTGAGTGTGGTTGTGGCTTAAAGAAGTGCAAACACCCAAGCCCTATTGGCTAGTGTGTGGAGAGGGCCATCCCTAGGAATTGGGCTTCACCGCAGTCCTGTTCAGACCACTCCTTGGGACCTTTCCCTCCACCACACTAAGGAGAGGGTATAACCACAGCAAGGTTTATAGCATTGGCTGCAGAGCAACATAAACTTTGGCTCCTGCTCACGCTGCATCCTGGTAGGATGTATGAGGTAGGCTAATCCTGTTCACAGTGACCACATCAAGCACCCGTCTGCTTTTCCTCTATCTGCTGCGACTTCTATTCTGTTTCCTTTGTTTCTCCTGTGGGGTTCTTATTTCTGTTCCTCCGTTGCTACCTTCTGCTCCTCTTGCTCACTGCCATCTTATCTCCTTATTTTTACCTTCTTGGTCCCTAGGTAAAGCACTATTACCATTTATATGTTGGTGATTCAACAGCATCTATCTATAGTCTATCTATAGCCCAGAACTTACTCTCTGGCCCCAGACATTGCTATCCCTGTCCTAGTGCAGGCCACTGCATGCATAAACTTTATCAGTCAAGTTTATACTAGTAAATTTTCAACCCACAAAATACCTGGCTTTGGGGAATTTCTCAGATTCCCCAAAGCCAGGGAGAGCACAGCTTATCAGGACCCTCCCTCCATGCTCTGTATTGGTGGCTTGCTGGATTCTTCATACCACAAACTTGAAAAGCCTGATCTTCATCTAATAAAGACTGAATCACCAAAGTGCCTCCTGTCTCATATGCTCACCCAGGTCAAGTCAGATAACAGTACCACCCACATGAAGTTACTGGAAGGTCAGGACTCTCCAGAGAGGATTTTAAACATATTAGTTAATTTTTACCTGAATATGTGTGTGCCTGGGTATATGTGTGTGTACCACGTGTGTACAGGAGCCCACAGAGGTCAACAGAGCTGCAAAATACCCTGGAACTGGTATTACAGACAGTTATGAGTCTACATGTAGGTGATGGAAACCAACACCAGGTCATGGGCAAAAGCAGTAAGCACTCTTAAGGGCACAGTGAAGGAGCAATATTTTGTCATAGGAACCCAAAAAACAAAGCTGGCAGTGAGACTGAGGGTGTGGGAGGGTTAGCGTTAAAAGCATTGCAGAAAACAACACAAGCACAGATCAGAGAAGCTGAACACACCTGGAGAGGATGAACTCAACAGGCTAAGGTGGGATCCTCAAATAACATCCCAGAGGCTCGGGGGATCTGCAGCACAGTTGGAAGAAAGCCTGTAGCTTCTACTATACTCTGACCCCAGTGACAGTTTATACTCACCCAAGCCATGGTCCAGGTGCTGCTAGCAGACTGTGGACCACCCTGTCATGATAACAGGGAAATAAAGACACTCTTAATGAGGACAGCAGAGGGAATGCGTGTTAGCTGCTCTCGTCTAATTTTAAGACTATTTTTATGTTCACTTCTGTGTGCATGTGTGTGACTATGTGGGTTTGTAGACAGGACTGTAGTGCAGGTTCAGGCCAGAAGAGAATGTTAATTTCCACAGAGCTGGAGTTTCAGGGACTGTGAGCTACCTTGTGTGGGTGCTGGGAACTGAACTCTAGCCCTCAGCAAGAGAGAGATACACTATTAGCCACCAAGCCATCGCTCCAGCCCTAATAGCTCTTTCTAAAGAATGATTTAAACTGTCAAAGAAACACTCTCGGAGGGTTAGGACAGAGGAGGCAAAAGCAAGTGTATGAATGGATAAACATAGAAAGGCTTCTTCTCAGGAATGACCTAAACCATTCCACAGGGCACCACACACTGCCCCATCATCTGAGGGTGAGGGTTATTAGGAACATACAGAAGAATCCTGAGTGAAAGACAGCATACTTGCTTCACTGGCAGAGAGAACACTCCATGAAGCAGGGCTATAAAAACCATTAGATTGTGTCCGCATCACAAAAACATAGACATAGCTGGAAGAAGGAATCTCAGTGACACGTTGCTCCCATCAGACTAGCCTGTGGAGCATTTTCTTGATTCCTATAAGGTGAAATATCAAAAGGCACCATCCCACATAAGTGCCAGCGATCTCTCAGCCTCCATGGCTAGCTCCGTTCAGCGACTGCCCATCTTGTTGGTCTCTTGCTGTGAATTCTGCTCATATTCCCAGCCATCTGCCCCCTGTGGTTAGTGATCACAAATCCCAGTAACGCAGTAATCAAAACTCTAGAGGCTTGTACTTTATCAGTCAAGTTTATACTAGTAAATTTTCAACCCACAAAATACCTTCACAATGAACTCAAAACTCAATTGATATAAACACAGGCTACACACCTAGATGGGGCAAATGCGCCCTACTTAATACTTAATCATGGTTCTAAGAAATCCCCAATACTCATGGCTCCCAGGGCTGTGTGGTTCTGCCTCCTCTTCCTCTCCTATAGGTTCCATCTTATCTCTTTCTCTCCCTCCCTTCCTCCATCTCTCTGAACTCTCTATACTCCTCTCTAAAATTCTCAGCCCGCCTTCCTTTTCCACTGCCCAATCACAGGCTCTCACCTTATCTTGTGCCTGCCCCCACCTGCATAGAGACGGCAGTCCACACTAATTGATTGATATAGAAGGACCTGCCTAGCCCACCTTAGGCAGTACCATCCCTAAGTCTTGAGTTGTATAAAAAAAGAAAGCTGAGCAAGCCAAAGAGAAGCAAACTGGTATGCAGTGCTCCTCCATGGTCTTTGCCTGGTTCCTGCCTTTATTCCCCTTGATAATGAAGTATAAGTTTGATAATGAAGTATAAGTTTGATAATGAAGTATAAGTTGTAAGAGGAATAAAGCTCACCATACTTCCAAGTTGCTTTTGAGCATGCTATTTATCACAGCAACAGAAAGCAAACAAGAACAGTCAGAAAACACAGTTCAGATCTCTACAAAGGCATGAGTTGTGCTGAGGGTGGCAAAATGAAATAAAATAGAGAAGCAAGAAAGAAGCAAATAAAATGGCAGAGTTGAGATTTAAGGAAATCAGTAGCTCCCTAAACTATGAGTAGCATAAACCACAACTGGTGAGATTCAGGGATGACCCCTGTATATCACAGAGCAAACAATGACAAAAGGTCAATAGTGTGCTCTCACGAGAAACTTCAGATCTCATAAAGGATAACCTAAAACTAAAATCATGGAAATTAATGTTCCAGGCCAGCAAGAGAAAATCCACATAAGGCATGGCTGTGTTAATACAAAGCAAAGTAGGTTTTAATATAAACACACATGAGCAGAAAGAAAGATTGCCTGAGGACACACCTCAGTACATAGACATAACGATGTTATGTGAGCACATGAAATATCACAAGGAATTTCCCCCATGGAATTCATAACTGACTTTACTGCAGCTGCAGAACATAAGACTTACATGCAGAGAACACCACATTTCTAGATATCACCAGTGCATGGATGCAAATGAAACTGGGAGCGATTGTCATGTATAATTATTCTAAAGAAAAGGAAATAGTTGCATGTAAATATAATCCAATGTCTGAATGCAAGAAATTGTCAAATTCTAATAAAATAAACCTGAAATCAAAACAAATGGGGGGAAGTCGTGAGGTCATGGGTTTGGAAGCCTCAGCACAGAGAAAGTGCTCTACAGGTGTCATGAATTACCATCCAAGTCTCCATCAGGCAGCTCATGGAACCAAACAGTTCACTCACTTTTACAGTGGAAAGCACAGGACCTCCAAGACCTGAAACAGTCTTTAAACTCAGTAAGTTGAAGATATTTTCCCAAAAGTCTTAGCACACAGCAACATTGAAGGATGCCATTGTGGGCTTTACATAATAGATGATAGAGCCTTTTTAATGATCTGGTAGAGAACCCAGAAGTGGGAAAGTAGACTCATAAATGTTCTAGGAGAACACTGACAAAGATGCAGAATAATTCATTTGAGGAAGCCTAGCCTTGTCAACAAATGGAGTAAGAGGGGAAAAGCACAAAGAAAAATCACCTTCAAACTAAGCATCTTACTCACAAGAATAGCCTCAAATGGATCATGATTTCAATTCAAATCACAAAAATATAAAACACAAAGATCAATGAAGAAAGTGTCCTGCATAAGGACTAATTTTTAGACTTAAAAGGAAAATCCACAGAGGAAAGGGGTGATGTGGATCTTTATCCACTTGAGAACCTTTGTTCACTTAAGGACCTTGTTGAAAGAACAAGAAGGCTAGGGACAGGTGGGGAGGAGAGCATCTGTTCACCATGCATGAGAACTTTCAAAACTGGAGAGTGCAAAAGGTAAGAAGGTGAACACAAGCTAGAGCTGGCTTCTCACCAGAGGAAATATAGATCTACTGTAATAATTTGTTTTGTATTGCTAAATAAAGCATTGTATGTATTAGTAAAACATTGACTTTAAATTATTTATATAAAAACTTGTGCAATCAACAGAATGCCATATACTTTAAATATTTATCTAATTTCTTTAAAATGATGACTTAAAAATACTGGGTATTCATGTTTGCAAAAAGGCATCAGGGAGGGGTTTGAAGAAGCTTTGAATGTGACTGAGCTCTATTCTTATTGATTTCAACTTCTTATACTCATAAATACTTCAGAACTAATGTCTGATCTGCATACACATATTTATAGTAATATATTCTGAATCTTTTTGTCCTAATGTGCCAACACAGTGAAATCCTCAACATGAAGAAAATTCTCTCTATGGCAGCAGTGATTTCAATTTTCCTTTATTTTTATGATCTCTGTAAAGCTTCCTCTTTATTTTTATGGACCCTGAGCTGATCATGACTTAGAATAAGAAGAATAGTAATTTTTAAAAGGTAAAGATGTCTCTGAAGGAGGCAGGCATATTCTGTGCACTGTGTAAGATTGTGGTTGGAATGTAGAAAAGAGGATGGGGCACAGAAGGGATGGCAGGCATAGTGGAAGTGGTAGACCCATTGGACAGCTAGTGGGGCTGGGGGAAATGGTGGGGGGTATGGAGGAAATGGTGGGGACTGGAGAAGGTGGTAGGCAAACATGGGGTGGTGCTAGCACAGAGGAAGTAATGGATGTGCACTGGAGGTGGTGGTCATATGGATGGAGGTAGTAGAGAGGGTGGAGATGCTGGGATGGAGGAGGTGATGAGGAAGAGGTTAGCCATGGTATGGAAGAGGAGGTAGAGACTGGCAGAGAGGAAGAGAGGTGACAGAGATTTCATAGGGACTGGCAAAGGTAGACAGGAGGTAGCATGGGTGTAGGGGACTGGTAGAGTTAATAGTGACTGGTGTCACAAACTGGTGGTGGTGGTGGTGGTGGTGGTGGTGGTGGTGGTGGTGGTGGTGGTAGGGATGTAGCTGTGATGGTCAGGACATGGTGGAGGCTATCAGCACAGACCAACAGAAAGCAGCAGTGAACATTTGTCACATAAGACTTACAGCAGGGTATCATTCAAGAATGTAGTCACACTCAGGGCTTTGGACATCTTGCTCCCTCAAACTCTGAGGCTTCTCATCTTAATTGCCAGTTCAGGGGAGCATCTCTGTGGAGCTCTCCCTGACTTCCCATGCCCCTAGCTCTGCAGCTGTGTTCTGTGAGGGTCACAACCTGACTAGGAATCTCACCCGGGTCCACAGCCAGTTTTCTTTTGGTTTCTGCTTACCTGTGACCATCAGTCCTATCTGTTTTTCTTGACAATGCCCAGGTGAAGTGGAAACTTAAGGGTTCTTTGGGAAGTCAGTTGTGTTGGATGGTGTTTTGCTGAGGCAAACACATGAAGGAATGTTTAGCTGAAGTGCACATTGGTGAAAGACTAAGCCAGATGAGTGAAGGAACATTTAGCTGAAGAAGATACTGGAGAAAGAATGTTCTGCTAAAGCAAGTACATGAAAGAACATGTGATGAAGGATTCTTTGCCAACAACACACATGTATTGGTCTGCCTTACATTGTGTTGTTGAGCTGCATTTGTCGGGACTCCATAGAAAGAAACGCACCAAAAAACTTCTCTAGTGTGCTGCAGTTTCTTGCTGTTTCTGTGGACTCGGGCTGATTGACAGAGTGATGTCAGCTAAGACAGATGCACATGCTGAGGGAAGAACAGGATGTGCAATGCTTGTTGGTCTTAAGTCTTTGCTGATCTTCACTTTTCTAAGAGAGGCACAGCAAGAACTTCTCCTGGAGTCCCTCTGGGTCCCTCCTGCTGAGTCACGCAGAGGCTGAGGCCTGGCTGTCTCTGCTAGGTAGTGCCACTGGTGCTGATTCCTGTTTGACTCTACTGAACTGATATATCCCTGAAGTGTTTGCGAGTGGAATGAGCTGCCTCTGTGAACCTGTAAACTGAACTGTTGTTTTCCAGACAACACAGACAGACAGACAGACAGACAGAAATGTCCTTTGTTGCTTCAAAGGACATTTCTAAACAGGTCAACTTTCCCTGTATCCTTTCTTTCCCACTACCTCTAGTAGGTGGTGGGTTAAAAGGGAGGTTAAAGTGCTTAAGAACCATCATTAAAAATAGGTTTTGAAAAAAATTAAAGTTACACCCAGGTGTGCTAACAATAGAGTCTTAGCAGCAAGAGAAACTCCATTTTCTAAGAACAG
>JADRCH010000107.1:2570316-2605316 GCA_019843965.1 Rhynchomys soricoides | reverse complement strand
TGCTCCTGGGTTTGTTGGTTTGTTTGTTTTAGTGTGTGTGTGTGTGTGTGTGTGTGTGTGTGTGTGTGTGTGTGTATGTGTATGTGTGTGTTTACCTCTCTCTGGCTATGGATACAAAGTAATGAACTTCATACCCCCAAGTTTGATGCCCTTCCTTGTGTGACTTAGCATGGTCTCTGTGATTGATTTTCGGGCATAATAACCAGGCTCAGTTGATGTGATTGGGCCAGGCTTTGGCAGGCACCCACTAAGTCTAAACTCAAAGCTCTTTGGCTAAGGATACAGTTTAGGTGGTAGGGTACTTGCCCAGCATATGTGGTGCCTGGAATTCTATCTCCAGAACTGCACAAATGAAACATGGTGGCACACACCTTCATTTCTAACATGTACCAGGTAAGAGCAGAAGGATCAGTAGTTCAAAGTCATCCTTGATGAGAGAATTTCAGATCATCCTTGGATACACAGAACCTTGACTCATAAACAAACAAATAAGCAAATCTCCTAACTATAGACATGGTCTCCCCAAACATATAGAATGGTGTAAATCAATTTCTGAGTCTCATCTAAGGCTAATGTATCAAGGGCACAATGTTAAACAATCTCGTAGAGAAGATACTCGCCCCTTTTCCCTGTGCCGGAGGATAAGACAGGCATCTCCTAACAGAAACTTTATTCTAAGCAGCTCTTGCTCTTTTCTTATATATTTATTTGTGTGTGTGTGTGTGTGTGTGTGTGCACACGCACCTGTGTGTACATGTGCACACGCACCTGTGTGTACATGTGCACATGCCAGGATTGGGAAGGTGCTTCTGGAGTCTAGAACAGGGTGTTGAGTCCCTTTGAGCTTCCCAAAATGGGACTGTACCAGTCCTACACTGTTCTTTGTTCAGTTTTTATGATCCAAAGGAATAAGCAAGAAGGACATTAAAATATACCAACTGATGCAGAGCAATTAAGATCTTGCAGAAAGACCCCTAGTTATATCAAAGCCAGTCCACCCTTGTTAAAGTGGATCACAGTAGAATCCAGAGGGTGCCCTGTGTATTCAGGGTGCTGGCCAGAGGCTAACCTCATGGAATCTGTGAATCTCACATTGAACAAGCGGCAGGAAGCAGCAGGCAGCCTCTGGCATTGGTGAAGCTGAAGAAAACAAATGAGGTAAGGCAGAGCAAAAGGTCCACTGGCCGTACCGCTCTGGGTTCTGACTCCCTGAAGTCCAGAGTGAGGCTGCCCATTCAACTTTGTTCAGTTCTTTAATTAGTTAATTCGGGTGGAGTTTTGATGAATGGCAGGTGGTGGAATTCATTTATAAGAGCTGCGGTCTGGGGATCACTCAAATGTCAACACCTTTCTTGTGGAAAGCACCCTTCTAGGGTGCTTAATTGTAACATATTGCTGCTGTTATTTTTAAGTAATAACTCATTATAGAATAGGATTTCTATACAAGCCCTAATAATTCTGTTATGTCTCCCCTGATTTTTCAACATTAGCTAATGAAGTGCCCCATCATTTATCAGTAAATAGCATCGAATGTTGCACAGTAAATCTTTTGACAGAATTATTTGTGCCAGCTTCCCTGATCAGGAACAATTAATATCATCTGAATGGGTGATTTGGGACCTGGTTTCCTTGCCACAATCTCATCTTCCCCTGCAATGAAATCATTTGACAGTCGATACCAGCATCTCATTTTTCATCCACTTTATCAGCTTCCGGCTTCATACGACACCCGAATCCACAAAGGACACACAATGGGTTTGGGTGATTCCACTCTGGCCTTGCTAGGTGTATAACCCCCCCAAATTTATATTGGGGGTGAATACCAGTGGTCTGAGCAAAAGTTAGCTATATTGATTTTTCTCCTAATCTATACCTAACATCTCCCTGTGCTGTGTGAGGAAGATTCTAGAACAGAACTTGTAGCAAATGCATCCTTTCCAGCAGAGAGGGCCATAATCTCAAACCTGCTCAGTTATGTGCTCATTTCCAGCACAGACTATAAGCCCCTATGTGTGCACACATACATATTGATGTTTATTTAACAGTTTGAATATATGAACTATTTTAGTACTTTGGGGTGATGTTTAAGTCCTAGAAGTGAAATTTAAATTTTCCATCCCTTTCATGGCCACTAGACCTTAGACTCATTTTGTAAAGGAGTCCATGGATAGGTTTAACGCCTTCTGAAGGGTCTGCGTTTGTTCCGACAAAACACGTCATAGTAGCTCTGCTGGACAACCCCATCCTGTTCCTTGAACACCTCAAGATGCCCAGGAGCTGTGTTGCTTGCCACCTGGAGCTTTCTTCTTGGGCTATGATTAGAGGCCATCTCCAAGGGGTACTGGGCCTCAAACCTTTACCCTCTAGCATCATTGCTGTTGCTACCCTACTGCCTTGACAATATGAGCTGCAGATGATGTACAAGCACTGCCCAGGAATCCTCTGACTCCCTCCACACTTCTCAGCAAGATCACTTACCACTCAGGCTCCCCCCCAACTCCCACCCCCACCCTCCATGCATACTCCTCAAAGCCACCTGGGTCAATTGGCACTTGGAGGAACAGTGTCCTGTCAGTCATCTTGAAAAATGGCTATCGTGGGAGTCCATTCAGCACAAAGATAATTGGTAGTAGGATTAAATGGTGCTAAATAGGTAGAGGTGAATTCCACCTCAAGTTCTGATAGGGTGAAGTTAGATAATTAGCCAGCAGTACAAAATCGTGCTTTCATCTCCTCTGATGCTGTGAAATTAAAGTAGAATAGAAGATCGAAGAACAGGGGCAGACACCCAGGCGGTGGGCGAGATTCCAAGGGCAGCTTTCCTGCCTATGCTCTAAGTTGTCCTGCAGGGAACTTACTAAGACCTTCCCTCTTCACAGCTAGTCTCTCCAGAGCTAACATAACCCACCTGCTTTCTCTTTAGGTACACTCCCCAAGAAGATCAGAGCGCGGCTGCCTCCTACACAAGGCAGAGGTGATTTCTGGAAAAATCAGAGGTGACTTACAAATAACTCTACCTTTAAATAGAGGCCATCCCTGAGCCTTTGGCACCAGCTGGGGAGGTGGTGTGGCTCTCCCAAGATGGACTTTCCATCTGGTATAGCGTGACCCCCCTCCCCCCCCCCCCACCGTAACCTCATCAGAAGCCAATGGGACATCCCTATTCCCACAAACACAGCTGCTTCTTCACAAGAATCAAATCTCCTTTCCAAAAATTTGTTTCTTTTCTTAAATTTTTAAACCATTTTCAGATCTCCTTGTGAAGGACCAACAAGTATATACGACAAACACAAGAAAAGGAAAATACACAGGGAAATGTGTTCTTTGATCTCCCTTCTTGTAGGATGCGTGATACTTACCTGTCTCAGTGCTTGTGATACACATTTCTGTTGTTCTTGTGAAAACCTTTGGTAGGAAAGCAGAACTGTATATGTGTTGATTTTAGCTGTTTCACTTCAGGTATTCCCCCCCCCCAAATTGTCCCTCAAATAAACCTGTAAGGATAACAACAATCTGGGGGGAGAACAGAGGAAATACAGACCAGGTCTCCTGGTCTCCATCAGAGTCTCTAGAGAAGAACACATTTTAACCCTTAAGTCATCACTTCCCAGATAAAATGCTCTAAAGCAAAACCAAAATATCTTTGCCCTGAAATTCGATCGAATGTGCTTACAGCCTGCCCTGTCCCGTGGCCACCTTCCTGAGTCTCTCATTCTGCCGCAGCCTCCATGTCACTGACATTAATACTTTAGAACTTGTCACGGGCAGTTCTGCAGACTCTCTTGCTGCCTGCCTGAGTCTGACAAGCTATTTATCATGTTGCTAAGTGTCAGCATTAAATCATCCTGCTGTTATGACAGCAGCCCTAGTCGCCAGGATCACAGGCTCTGGTCCAGGGGGGGACAGCTGTTTCTGTCTTGCTTTTTGTCTTTGCAGAGGTGTATGGATCACTGCACTAAGTAGTAAAGAGAGAGGGAAAGGGGAGAGGGGAGAGTGGAGGGGAGGAAAGAGGGGAGGGAGGAGAGGAGGGGAGAGGGGAGAAGAGAGGGGAAGGAGGAGGGGAGGAAAGAGGAGAGGGAGGAGGGGAGGGAGGAGGAGAGGAAAGAGGGGAGGGAGGAGGGGAGGGAGGAGGGGAGGGAGGAAGGGAGGAAGGAGGGGAGGGAGGAGGGGAGGGAGGAGGGGAGGGAGGAGGGGAAAAAGAGGGGAGGGAGGAGGGGAGAGTGGAAAGGAGGGAGGAGAGGAGGGAGGAGAGGAGGAAGGGATGTAGAGTGACAAAGGAACTGAGGGAGAATGAATGACAGGAGAGAAAGATGAGGAAAGTTTGTAAAAGAACAACTTTTGTAGGAAGTCTGTTGGACTGGTACACTTTCAAGTGTGAGGGTACTTTATACAGTTATGCTAAGGAAGTCCTCTTCTCAACTCTTCCTTCCTTCATGGGAAACGGATGGAGGACTGCTGAGTGAGTGTGGTATTGGCTGAGGCCCTCACTGTGGACCTCCTCCTAGGCACTCCTGGGAAGCTGGCCTATCAGTCATCCCCCAACCCCACCCCATCCGCTCCTCCCTGACAGTAAAAGCACTGGCTAGAGAGCCTCTTGCTGGCAGCATCTGTGTGGCTGGGTCATCAACCATCAACCACACTGATTTACTCAATAGAAAGTTGTTTCAATTTTGTGAGGCTCCAACACAATTCAAATTTCATGGTGAATATTTCTCCCTGGAAGCCTCATGAGTTGAAAATGCTGAGAGAAAATAAAATTGTGAATGCTTTTCAGTTTCCCTCCATGATCCCAGGGCAACACCGTGCTCCTTCATGGATGACTCTTCCCAACTTGTACTCCTCCTGAAGCCAATGTCTCAGGAAACCAAGCTCAAATGCACCTTGGTTCTTATGACTCTGCTGGGCTGGCAGAAGGTGCTAAATAGGACAAAAGCCAATGCCAGCAAATGGCCAGTGGAATAGGAACCACCTCCACCTTGGGCAGAAAATCACAGAGTGAGCCACAAGTGAGCTATTTAAGGCTCCATCCTCCCTCCTTCCAAGTCCTCCCCTCTAAATTGTCCACTTCTGAATCCTCCATTTGAAAGGTGGTTGGGTTGATTGTGGTGGATTCACCGTTGTTGTCTAGGGTTTCCCTCCAAGCAGGAGCGGTCTGCCTCTGGAAGAGACTCATTAAGATCCCAGTGGCAACACACCATGGGGAGGGCCTGAGAGTTTTATTGACAAGGCCCTTCGCCGAGGTTGTGGCAGACAGGCCTGGCTGAGCTCTCTGAGGATACAGTTTTTGTAGGTTGTCACTCATGCTAGGGATGGGTATCTGGGGGCTTTTGGGTAGCATAGCTGCCCTTGAGGCACCCGTGTCCCTGTGAATAACCCCATCAAACTAAATGAGAATTGAATGAACTGTTTCTTTGAGCTGTTTGCCTTTTTGGGGGATAAATAGATGTTCAGGGCTCACTAGGGAAAGTCACACAACATCATTGTCAGAGTCACTTCTGAGAAAGCTGTCATCCAGCAGTTTATGTGTGGATACTTTAAAGAACGGAATGATCCAACCACTGAGCTATCCCTTTGAACTTTTTAAAAAGACCATGACTTGCCTGTCACCTGGCAGAGAACAATGTGGCTTAAATTAATCCCTCACTTAGGTCCATCTGGTTGACCTCTCACAGAACAGCTGTCTCTCAGATCATCATTGCTAGCAAATACACATGACTCTGCTAAATAAAATCTGATTTTCTGTGTTTGCACCTTTCCAGTCGTACCCCACACTTTCCCAACTGTACCCAAGTTCTCTACAGTGCCCCACCCTTCCAACAATACTTCTACATCCCCAACAGCACCCCATATCTTCCCGACAGTACCCCATTTCCTCAATAATGCCTCACTTCCACCAACAACACTCCTACCTCCCCAGCAGTGCCTTTCCAGTACCAACAGAAAATGGACAAATTTGCAGGTTCTGGGGAGAAGTGGATTCTGGTAAAGGCAGGGTTCACTACAGAAACCCTTCCCTGGGAAAGCATGAACCTCATCTAGGCTATGTCAGAAACAGTGACAGATGCACTTGTGTCTTCCCACAGTTTCAGAATTTATTGAGTAAGTTAAGTCAAGCTTACGACAGTTTCGTTGGCTGAGTACCCCTTTGCTTCATAACTGGCTGTTGGAGTAACAGTTTATTTTATACTGCTCATAATCACCAGTGTTTACTCTCAGATTATGTGATAAGTCTTCACACATTCTGGACTATATAATGGTGAAAGAAGTCAGAGTTCAGAGAAAGTTCTGTGAAGAGGCACAGAGCTGATCCAGATACAAAGAAAAGTCTGTAGGGGACCAGATGAGAAGTCTTATTAGTTTCAGGAACAGCACTGTCCAGGACAGAGCTATCACATGCAAGTCAGGAGCAGGCCACTAAAGGGTCAGTGTGAAATGGGTAGGAAAGAATTTACTTAAGCTAGAACCCCGGGACAAATGCAGGGATCTCTGCTTTGAAATTTTTCCTGAATGAGGCTCATGAGGAATGATGGGTGAGCAGTTAATATGCCTGCCATATGTTAGTCTTGGTGGTGAGTTCCCCTTCTTGAATAGTTCCAGATGAGGGGGGTTGCATTTACTATGCTTGTTAAGGCCATATATCTTGGTGTTTAAGATATGACTTGATACATTTTTAGCTATTATTTATTGGCCACAAATAATTATCAGTTTATGCCTTCTGCTGAATGTCTACTCAATTAAACAAGTGTAGAGTCATTTGTTTTGGGGATCTATACTCAACATGGAGTAACTCTAACCAAGGTTATTGCTCTGTAAAATGGAATATTCAAGGCTAGGTGCAGTCTGACAATGACTACTTTGTACAATAGAGTAACCCAGAACAGGCCCAGCCTATTCACTTTAGTAGTGGAATGTGGAAGCAGAAAGAAAATATAGGCCTAGAGAGGTGGCTCACTCAGGAAAGTTCTTTTCCATAAGCACAGGAACCTGAATTTGGACCCCTAGCACCAATGAAAGTTAAATGAGGTAGCATGTGTTTGTAATCCAAGCACTAGAAAGGCAGAGCCAGGATCCCTGTGGCTTGGTAGCCACCTAGTCTGGTCCAATTGGTAAGCTCCAGGAAGATACACAATAACAATCTCTTGCCTTTTCACGCACAGGTAAATATTGGTGTAGTATGCACACTGGTGAATACATTCACACACACACACACACACACACACACGTTTGGTAGAATCAATGTGCTTTGTTTTCCTCTCAAGTGTCTACACAAACATGTGTGACCCCTTTCTTCCTCTCCTCTTCTTCTCTTTCTTTAATGGAGTGGCAGATTAGAAGGTCAAAGATGAGCTGGGCAGTGGTGGTACACACCTTTAATCTCAGCACTTGGGAGGCAGAGGCAGGCAGATTTCTGAGTTCAAGGCCAGCCTGGTCTGCAGAGTGAGTTCCAGGACAGCCAGAGCTACACAGAGAAACCCTGTCTCGAAAAAAAAAAAAAAAAAGTCAAAGATGAGACTCACACACATCCTAATGTGTGCAGTGTGACTATCCACAAATTATTGAGCATAATTTACTCTTACTTTTGACCCCTTGGTAGCCACATGTGTTTGCTGTTTCTTGTCAAATTGACACAAGCTAGAATCACCTGAAAGAGCTGAAACTCAATTGAATTGCCATGATCATACTGGCCTGGTGAGCATGTCTATGCAGCCTTCTCTTGATTGATGAATTGACACAGGAGTTGGGCCTAGCCCACTGAAGAAAGTGCTACCTCTGGGTGGATAGTTCTGGTTTATATGACAAAGCAGGTTGAGAAAGCCTCAGAGAGCAAGCCAGTAAACAGCATTACTCCATGGTCTCTGCTTCAGTTCCTGCCTCCAGATTGCTGCCTTGAGCTCTGCTCAAGACTTCCTAGACAGTGGACTGTTACTTTGAAGTGTAAGTGAAATCAACCCTCCCCCAAGTGGATTTTAACCGGGATTTTATCACAGCAACAGAAAGCTGAACTAGGAGATTTCCTGGGCGGGAAACAGGTGGTGTCCACTATTCTCAGTATCACTGGGCACACAACCCACACTTAGGCAGTAGATAGGCAACACAAAATGAACTCAATGGTATTTTTGGAGAATTTTGTCTCACAATGCTTTGACTATGCATATGTTTCCATCACATCTTTGGCTTATACATTATAGTTTCTTACACTCTTTTTATGGGTTTTGTATGTGAGTGAATACATATGTCTCTGGATCTGTATGTAGGGGTTTTCTTGTGCATTTTCCTTGATTCTTTTTTCCTGCTTGTTTTATCATATTCTTGTGTATTAGTTTTTATTTTGTTTTAATATTTTACCTGCCTGTTTGTTTTCTAATGAAAGAGAAAGAAAGTGCATGGCCTTATTGTGTGGAAGTTGGGAGTGGGGATCTCAAAGGACTTGGGTTTTCAACAAAAATAAAATTAAATTAAAACTACTATTCAAAAAAGTCAAGTGAATTGAAACTACCTGTTTGCTAGCTTCTTCAGAACTGCCTAGCTGATAGCTGAAGCTCTTGTCAGTGGGCAGCATTGATCCCCATACTGTTACTGTGTCAGCACAGGAATCATCAGCTGAGGCTCAGGGTACACATGGGCTTGGCTGTACATTTTAAAATACTATATACAACCATTCACTAATCTTGAATGTTCTGATTACCTATGTTCTGAAGTTAGCAGACTCTTCCACACCTCAGGAATTACAGGTCTTAGACTGACACTCTATCCTGGTCTGTTGGCCCTTGCCCAGATGACTCCTGAGATCTGTAGCCATGAAGGCAAAATCCCCTAGCATATAGTTACCGCTCAACAAAGTTTCTCCACTTCAATGTTTCTGTGATTTCGCAGTTTTGCTACATGGATTGAAAGTCCATTGCTTTTCATTTCTCACCCATTATTTTTGGGCTATGTGTCTTTATTTCTGTTGACTAAAGAAGCACAGGTTATTTCCCATATCTATTTTCACTTTTTGGTCATCTTTATTATTAAATATTTATTGAAAGATGGTAAAGAAATTAATTGCCCACACAAAAATACCTGAGTGAAGCTTGATAGAAAATAAGACAAAGTTTGATGGTTTGGCTGAAATATCATGAAATCTTCCACATCACACTGTGCCTAGAATTCTGCTCTTGTCTGAGACCATAGAAAGGGCAGCTAAACCCAGGAGATCTGTGTCCTGTGTTTTGTGTAGGATTAATCACTTTCCTGTTGTCCTTTACTTTTATGATGCTGTGATAAAACAGCTTGAGCTGTGATAAACAGCTTGAACAACTTTATAGAAAGAAGAGTTTGTTTTGGCCTAAGGTCCCAGAGGATAAGAATCCCTAATGAAGGGGACAGCATGGCAGCCAGCAGGCAATGGGCATCGTGAAGCAGCAAGTGCAGGAAGCTGAGGACAGTGTTGTGAACTGAAAGTAGAAGGAAGATAAAGCAGCTGGGAGCAGTGGTGGACTTTAAACCACACATCCTGTGTCCCAGGACACATTCCATTTACAGCAATGCACCACCCACTGGGACAGAGTACTCAAACATCCGAGAGTAGGAGGCACACCTCTCACTGGAACATCACACTAGAATACATGTAAGAAAAAGTACTATGACATTCTAGGAGATAGTTGCCCTAATTCATACCACCACATCTTCCTGAGCCAATAGAGAATCTTCTTCAAAATGTATTTGACATTACATACCTGGCATACTCGTGAAAACACGCAAACACATGTACACACAGCTCAAAACCACAGACATAGACACAGAAGATGCATACCCTGAACAAACACACATTTGAACATGCTCTGTGCAAGACCAACAAGTAGACAAAATATCCAAGAATCTTGACAAATTGTTGACATTATAACTAGCTGTGAAAGCATTATACAGTATGCTTTTTAAAGTATCAGAATAAAGCTGATTTATGCTTCACAACTTCCAAGTTCTCAATATCTATGTTCAACTTCAACCCTGTAGAAGTTGCAATTTGGGACCAGTGAAACACTGCTGGCCCCTACCTGTTCATTTATGTGGGAAGCCACCAGAACTGAGTGCATAAAGCCATTGCAGTATCAAATGATTGGTTTTTACTGAGGAAGACCCCAAGTTCAGGACGAGACTGGCCTGCCTTAGTGTTATCATTGATTCAAGCCTGGAACACGACTTGTGACTTGGTCTTGTGCCATAGTATTCAAAAGAACAAAGCTACACAGGGAACAAGAAGTGACATTGTGTCAAAATACAAGATCTCATAACCAATAGTCACAGACATGTCATGCCCAGAATCTCCCATCTTAAGGCATAAAATGGTTAGCAGGATGAAGGCATTCAAACAGTAACAGTGACAGAGAGGTGGCTGAAGACACCCAGGGTTCAAGGGGCTCTGTTTACAATTCATTCCAAGTTTTGTAAAACACAATATTTAAAAAGCTGTTTTTCAGTCATTAAAATGAATGTTACCCTTGCAGATTCAAACTGTTAATAAAAGCAGAAAAGATAATTGCCCTTCCACTTGAGAACCCAGAATCCCGTCCCTTAAAATGGGAATGGTTCCTTTAGATTCTCTTGTGATTACTTTCCAAGCTATTGCGGGTTTATGAGGTGCTTGTAGCTCCCACTGTTGCTTCTAGTGTCAATCTCTATATTACTGAAGGACAATTAGGCAAAGCATGTAATTGTATTGTCACTTATTAATTTCCAGCTCCAGTGTCATAAATTATATACTTTAATTAATACTGTGTCAATGGCAGTCTGTAACTTTGAACACATACGGAGGTTAACAAGAATACATAATTAAAGGAAAACAGTCAGTGTGGCGTGCGGCACGGCTGAACAGTTTATAAAATTAGGAAAGAAAGCAAGTGCTTTGTCAGCATCCAGGCCCCATGATTAAAAGAAAGGATGGAGGGATTAAAAACCACAGCTGAGAAGGAGGACACAGTCAGGACAGTGGAAAATGAATTTGAAAGTCAGTGAAGGGAAGAACAAGAATCAGGAAGTGGTTCCCAAAGAAAACAGGGAAATTTTGAGTGTAATTTTAGTGTTGGAAGATCATTTTCAGTCATGGAGTTGACTTAAAAATAATATTAGGTCATGGTTTTCATACACAGGTGAGGGAGCTTCGAGAAGCATCTTCTACCTCCTGCCTTGGCAAGAGTGGCCAGGGGAGGTGTCCTGTGGTACCAGTGCCTACGCATGGCCAGAGAAAGTATTCTGTGGTGTCAGTGGAGTGAAAGTCATAGTACTGTCTGGCTTCATTCTGTCACACATTTTATCACTCGGGATCATGGTGCAATGCTGCAGGAACATTGCTGCCGTGTTCTACCTTGGTATTATAGGAAAAGTGTCTGGAAGACTTGCACCCAGTGTTCCTGCCAGTTCATATTAAATCAGAATGAGGGTCTAGTTAGGGTTGAATGAGATTCCCAAGAAGTTAACATTAAAAAGAATCATGAATATACTCATCTTAAGAGGTGAAACACACTCTTTCTTCTGTTGGACATGGCCAGCTGTATTAAACAGTCTAAACAGTTTAACTCAATGAGTCTGCAATGAACAGTATGCATCAGGCATGGAGTCACTCTAGAAACTGAGGCAGGAGGATAGAGAACTTGAGATGAACATAGGCTACACAGTTAGACCTTGGCTCACAACCTACCAACCAATGGCACCCAAGACAAACAACGAAAGCAAACAAAGTCATAACAACTGGACTCCAAAGGTGAGATCTCCATGTAATGACGACTGTAATGGAGAGAAGACAGGGCTCTAACCTGCACTAGTTTGTTGTTCTGTCTTGGGTACTGAGCCCATGGGAATTCCATGGCAACAGTGACAGTGTGAAGGATGAGAGGGAGTGGGACATGGAGAAGAAGAGTGTGGGCTGGACATGTCACATGTGGTCATCTCAGACTCCCATGTTCCTCACCAGAACTGCTGGCTATAGGTGTCCTTCTTCCTGGTTATGAGGTACCTTCATCGCATAAATTACTTCCCACCAGCTTTGTCCCCATTGTGATGAACGATCTTTGCCCTAAATTAAATTCCAAAGCTGAATTAAAGTATCCTGTATACATGAAATAGTTTCCCTGAGTGTGAATTAAATACAGCAAGACTCATGATACATTGATCTAAAGACTGCTGTAGTAAAATTAACTTTCTACTTAAATTTCTCAGCAAAAGAATCAGAATGTGTCATTCTCCACCCCAACGACCTTAGAATTCATTTTAGCTTCTGAGTTCCAGTATTCCCATCTTCCCACAGGGAACTCTCAAAGCACTGTAAGGACAGCTCTAGAGTTAAAAGAGCTAGCAAGAGCTGTAAAGTACATAGAGTGAATGAGATTCTGTCATGGGCATTTAACTCATGCTGTCTCCACATTCTTCTGCAAAAACATATCAGAGCCAATTTGGACGAATAAGGTCAGATTCGAACTCATTGTCAGGTATGTACATTTTTGGAAGCCCCTGAAAGTTTCAAATTCATGATTTGAATGAACATAACTCTTTGATCACCCAAGTTAGAGTAGCCCATCTATATGATCATGCAGAACAGCGGGACATAGGTAAGTCTACGCACCCTCAGCAGGATGACTGTTATGGCCAGTAGACAGACTTGCTCTGACATCCGTTCTTATTAATAGACACCATTTGCTGCATAATTTCCAACTGCAGGGCTATAAGTTAGTGACACACATGGTCTCCTCTAATTTTCACAGTGATATGAGGTCAGCACTAATGCTCTTCTGCTCACACGGGTGAGGAGTCTATAGTCCCACTAGCTAAGTGTCTTATTGAGTATCGTGACAGCAAGTTAGAGGAGATCCTGGCTGTCCAAGTCCAAAGCCAGCAGACTTAACTACTGAGCAGCAGACCACCATTATGGAACACACTAACTCCTGGAATGTGCCCACCTCAAGAAAATGAAACAACTCAGTGAGAGGAGAAATAGTCTCTATTGGAAAAGACACTGTTGTTTCCTAATCTGAATTTGTAAAAGTTGGGAAATAATTAAATTATATTCAATAAAACACCATGTATAAAGTACTGACAGCTACTGCTACACAAAAACAGATAATTACCTGTATGTATGTTGTCTTGTAAATGTGTTTTTATGGGTTAAAAAGGACAGGGGAATATATTGAAATGTCTTTTTTTTTTTTTTGTCTATTATCAATTCAGGGTGGATTTTCTTTCCTTTGTTTTCTTTTCTTTTTTTTTTTTTTTTTTTCGGTTTTTCGAGACAGGGTTTCTCTGTGTAGCCTTGGCTGTCCTGGAACTCACTCTGTAGACCAGGCTGGCGTCAAACTCAGAAATCTGCCTGCCTCTGCCTCCCAAGTGCTGGGATTAAAGGCGTGCACCACCACTGCCTGGCATCCTTTGTTTTCTTTACCTTCTTTTTCCAAAATGTCTCTGTCCCCTTCTACACTCAGATACTGGGCAGATGCCACTAGACAACCCTGTGGGAATGTCTCAGAGAAAAGTGAGACACAGAGACAGTGCTCAGCCTCAAAGCTGCAGGGGACAAGCGTGAGCACCGGAGCACAGAGGCTGCCACAGGCGTGGAGCAAGACTACCCCCAACCTCCTGAGATGTGGCAATTCCCAAACACAGAGTTTACTATTCAAAGAGGACAAAGGAGAAAGCAGAGAGAACATCCCAGGCATAAAAAGGATTGAGACACAAGAACACGGTGGGGGGAATTGTCCAGAAACAGGTGGTTCATTTCTTTTATCTATTTATCTATTTATCTATTTATGTTGACCCATTTATTCTCCTCTCTGTATCCCCCTCCAGATTTGCTTTTTACTACTACTACTACTACTACTACTACTACTACTACTACTACTACTACTACTACTACTACTACTTCTTCTTCTTCTTCTTCTTCTTCTTCTTCTTCTTCTTCTTCTTCTTTTTCTTCTTCTTCTTCTTCTTTCTAGTATAGAATAGTTTATTCAGGGCATGAGGAGGGAGTTAAGAGGGTAATAGAAGCAGAGAAACAGAGTAGAGAAGTAGAGGCCAGCCGTGAGCATGTGGAGAGAGAGGAAGGATGGGATGAGAGGACAGAGCAGGAGCAGGAAGGCAAAAACAAGAGCAGGAGAGCAAGAACAAGAGAGCTATTCACCTCTTAAAATTAGTTTTGTTAGCAAAAAGTTGGGCAATTTGTCAGTCTCTTTATATTCATATAGGAAAGAAAGCTCCTTTTGTGTAACTTATTTTTTAAAAAATCACATCATGTTAGGATGAAAGAAGAACCTTCTAGATGCCTTCAGGGAACATACAGGAACAAGGACCAATATGTCAGTCCGTGGAATGCTCATCTACATCTCTGTATACCTCTATCTGTATCTCTGTGTGTGTGTTCTCCCTGTGCCTTTTGACTATGCACACCCCAGTGTCCATCCACATGTCTGTATCTCTCTCTAGCTACATCTATGGCCACCTCTGTATCTCTGTGTCTCCCCTTATATCTATCTCTGCCTAATAATTTACCAAGCAGGCCACATACCTAGTAAGACTGAGAGTTAGAGGAAAAAGAAGATGGAGTCATCTCAGACTCTGCCCAAGTCTGGGTTGACCACCGAACTTACGACAGGTTTTTGTTGTTGTTGTTGTTTTGTTGTTGTTGTTGTTTTGTTGTTGTTGTTGTTTTGTTTTTCCTTTTTAATACTCCATTCTGGATCTGTGGACACCACCTGCTGTAGGTAGCACTGGAAAGTAAGATTTCATTGCTCAGATGACTGCAGTGCCTACTACCATAGGCAATCCACATACACACACACACACACACACACACACACATGCACGCACACACACTTGAACACACACACACACACACACACACACACACACACACAGAGTTTGCAGTAAAGGAACCTAGAAAACCCAGTCAGAATTTTCCAGCTCAATGATTCGATGCATGTTCTGCAGCCTAGAAATGACTGTCTCCTCTCCATCATTGTGCAGGATGTTGGCAAGCATGGTCTGCCTGCATCTTCAACCTTTCTGTAGGGAACCTTCACCTCTTTAGCCTGTGTCTTGTCTCCACATTACCTCCTTTGTATTGTGGTGGCCACCAGAGCTCAGTACACCTCTCAGGGTTATCAAGATTCCCTTCATCACATACTCAGTAAATTATACCTAAATTTTATCTCTATCTCTCCATACAGAAAGACACCATTAGAAAAAAAATCAGTTTTACACAGATTAAAATATTAGAATCACGACTCCTAGGTAAATGTTGATACAACACATGGTTTTTTTTTTTTGCTTATTTTTTTCTCCATTTTTTTCAATCTTCGATTCAGAAATAAATATTAGGTCAATGCATAGCTAAGGCACAAGTTTTGTAGGACAGCAAATCTCAGGTTTGTGGAATGATATTGAGTATTAAGAAAGATTCAGATATATCTATTGTTTCTAATTAGCATTGGATACATGAGAATGAATGTGTGAAACTACAGACCTGCAATGCACGTTAACTAAGGGAGTGACAGTCATGCTGTATCTTTTGTACATCTTGTCCATCATGACCTTGGTCTTCAACCATGTCCACCTCAAGGGAGATTCCACCTGAGTCTTATGGTTTCAGTTCCTTCCCACTTGTTCTAAAGTCACTTTATTATACCCGTATATGTATCTCTCTGTGTGTTTCCATGTGGGTGCGGGTATGCACATGCATGGTACATGTATGTAGATCACTAGACATTCTCAAATATGGTCTTCAGGTACCATTTACATTTTGTCTGAAGCAGAGTTGGCCATGATCTTCATGGCCAAGTGTTCTGAGCCATGAACTTTCAACAATTTTGCTTGTCTCTGCCTACCACCT
This sequence comes from Rhynchomys soricoides, assembly GCA_019843965.1. Taxonomy (NCBI): domain Eukaryota; kingdom Metazoa; phylum Chordata; class Mammalia; order Rodentia; family Muridae; genus Rhynchomys; species Rhynchomys soricoides. The sequence continues at coordinate 2,589,463 of JADRCH010000107.1, read as the reverse complement.
TACCATCTCTAGGACTATAAACACCCACCACTGAGTACATTTTATGTGCTCTGAGGAGCCAAACTTGAGTCCTCATTTTGTTCCCAAAGAAAGCACTTAACCAACTTCCATCTCTCTAGCCCCAAATATGGCCATGTCAGCTGTGTCTCTCCTCTTTGCCGCTCACTGGTCTACCTCTTAAGAGACAAGAACTAGCAGCATAAGCAGCTCTGTTCATCTAACAGCATGGAACAAATCTCCCTTGTATCTCTGAAGTAAGATGCTATGGCTGCCACCTGCTGCTACAGTGGTGAGGGGACCAGAGGTTGATGCCCTAACAGCAACCACCTCTGAGGGATGACCTCAGCCATTGCTCTGGAGAGCTTACTCAGCTGCTGTTCTGAAGAGGGCCGACCCAGCCTGTTAACGGCAAGGGTGGTACTCTCAGGCTGCTGGAACATTTCCAAATAGATTGAAGATCCAAGACTCCTTCAAACCCACGCACGACACCTTCAGCGAAGCCTGCTCTCAGTTGTCAGTGTCATATTTGTGATTTAGTCACAAAGAAATTTCTATCACCCATCCCTTTCCTGTGAGCCATTCAAAGGAGCTATCCATGTGTAACCATGTGCTCCCTTCCATAAACCTTCATTGTCCTTTTTATAGGAGGACTGGATGAATTAGATACGTCCAATTCTAACATTTACTGGAAAAGATGAATTATATTTATTCTACAACAAGTAATAATAGATAACCCATGTACAATAAAAAAAAATCCAGGCAGGATAGCAAGTGGCTGCGATTCACTATCTTTCAATATACCTCTTAAGTGGTAATAGGATAACCCCTTAACATGTTGGGAGCCCATCAAGCTGCCCCTCAGACTTGACCCTGGGGTGAGCCGAGAAAGGCAGCCCTGCTCGCTGCAATTCAGCTCCCGTACCGGCCAATAATGAAGTGACCTGAAATAATATAAAAGCCTTGGCGGGCATTTGATGATTTTTGTCTGGGATAAGAGCCGAGATCCTGATTCCGAGTCACAGTTCATTTCATTTTTCACTCCTGATGGGATCTCAGCTGTTATCTGATAAAATTGAACAACTATTACCAGGCTCTGCTGAGTAAAGCCCCTTGACTGCTCTTAACAGAAACCCTATACACTCTACTTTGTCAGCAGTTTTGAATTCATCGTCGCAACAAGATGATAGGAATAATCTTACCAACCGAGATTGACAGTTCATTTCAGAAATCAATATTTACAATTTACTTCTTTCAAAGTTCATTCGAGAGAAGATTCCATATTATCCCTCTCCAAATAAGCTGATCATATCTCAGTCGTCCCTGGAATGAGTTTTCCCAAAATGTGAATTTTTGGTAAAAATCAATGTCAGCATTGTGCACTTTAATCTCGCCCAAGATGACAGTAAATCTTTATCTTTTTATGGGTAAACGCCAGTGCCTGCTGACACCATTTCCTCTCAGAACAAAGCTCAGTCCATGTGGACTGTGGTAGATACATGCAGCTCTAATGTGGCTGGACATGTTTCAGTGGGGTCATTAATCAGACCCAGTGACAGCCACCCCCTAAGCAGCAGGCTGCGGCCTGAGGCTCAGCATGGAGAAGGCAGGCACAGAGTGTCAGAGGAGAGTCAGAGAGGAGCCTCCAACTGTGCACACGTGCAGATCCATGATATGTTAGAAGCAACGTAAGACGCATCTGCACACAGGATCACCCTCATACATAATGGCCATTGTTGGCATGTTGTAAACTCTTATGCAGTGGGGCTAACAGTGTCTGAGGCCATCAGGAGCCAGGATGCTTCGCAGGATTTAGTGAAAACAGGAAGATGTGGGCGCGATCTCATCTATAAATGTTGACCCATGTGGGCCATTTTTGTTTGCTAAACAGAACAGCTGATGCATGTGACTTAGAGTGAGTAGGGGCATAGTCCCAGGAAGTTGAAATAGGAAGTTTCTGCAGAAAGGGAAGATGTTGTTTTTCAAAGTGTTCGTGAAACAGATTATGTGAGAAAGTCAGGTTCTGGGAAGCTAGCTCTCAAGCTGGGACAGTAGAGAGGAGGGTGACATAATAGCTGAAGGAGGAGGTCTAAGGATTTCAGGAGGCACAGGCTGGCTTCTCTTAAGTGCAGTAAGCACCCTGGCTGCAGGAGAGGCAAGAGAAGGGCCTGCATTGGAATCAGACTAACTTACATAAGCTGATGGTTAGAGGTCTCAGACCTCTAATGGGTCTGAGAGGGAAGGTACGGGTCCAGAATCCCTGACGAGGCCTGGAATTTTCACTGTGCAATGAGAATGAAGGTCTCTATATTTTCTCCATGTAGAGTCTGAGCGGGAAGGCTAACACACACGCTGTGTGTGCTTAGGATGAACCCATAAGTACTCTGAAGGATGAGCTGAAATGTTCACGTCAACTGTAAACTGAGACCACGCCTAATATTAACACACTAAGCTAATGCATCTCTATAGGCTCATAGCTGCTTAAGTACACGCCGTGCTAGTTTCTCTTTATTCAATAGGTAATTTGATGAAAATTATGAATACAGCTCATATAACCCTAGATTTGTTAATGTAACATTATTTCTGGGTTATAAAGAAGTTATAAAGAGAATAGCCAATGCAAATTTTGTCTAAATCGTGGATTTAGGACTCATCAGATGGAGCATATTTGAAATATTATATGAGTGTTTGGATACAGATTTGAATATGATTCCTCTTTTCTATTTCTTGATGTTCAGTAACCACAGGACCAACAGTCCACACATGCTTCCTGGAAGTCACTGAAAATCTTGAAAACTGCACACACATCTCGCCACTGAAGGAGCCTGCCTTTCAGCAATTCAGCCGCCCGCAGAGCCTGGCATGCCCTCAGAAATGCCCATCCACATCCTTCATGAAGTCCTGCACACTGCAGTTCTTGAAAACATCAAAATAAAACCCCAGTTTCCCTGAGAGGGAGGCAATGCACTCTTTTTTTTCCCCCAGGAAAAGCACGCTGTCCTAAAGCATTCTGCCTGTGCGTGTGTCTGATGAGACAGACAGTGAGACTGAGCCAAGCTGGAAATTGAAATCCATTTGGTTTTCTCGATCTTCCGAGCTTCTCCTACTGGAAGGTGATATGTCTAATTGAGGCCTACTGTAGAGAAGCATGTATCTAATTTATAGACCAAAGCTTGCTGTCTGCTAAGCCTATCGATCCCCCTGGTTGTTAATGATGGCTTAAAAATAATCACAACTCCTTCTTGCTCAGATATATAATTTAATATTTAAAAAAAACCCACATGAACCACTAGCTTTCATTCGTTCTAAAGTCATAAAATAATTAATGAAGCATGGGACCTGCCTCTCACTCATCCTCGCCTGCCTCTCATTGAGTTTTCTATGGAGAATCTAAGTCTTCCTTTCCCCCTGGTTTAAGGCAATGAGGGGGTGAGGTAAGGATAGATAATAATAGATCTTGTGCATTGAGTTGTTGAGCTGTCTCTCTGTACAGATCTTTCTTCAGAACAACCTAGATAACACATTGCAGCTTGAATCATGTTCAATGGCACTAAATAATGTCAAGGAATGGGGTTAATGTTCGAGGCAGAGCACCCACACTGTAATCTGGTTTGTTCAGGCTACATATGGGTCTAGGTGGCCCCACCCAAAATATCACAACCCATAATTCACTTTGTTTTTGCCCAGAAATCAGAGAAGTTAGTCCTGGCTAATTAAACAGGTCTTCAAGAGAGTGCCACTCTAGAGATGCAGAAATGGTTATAGAGCTGGAAATGGGGTTTTCCTAACAATAAACATTCCTCAGAGTTAATGCCTATACAAATTGGGCAACATGATTATACCATTTTTCCATGCAAGCACACAGGCTTGTAAGAATATGTAACTGTGAGTGCTCAGAATCATCTATACCAACCTCTCTCCCCCAACACATATCAAGGCTCAAGGAAATGGTCTAGAAAGAACTTAAGAGAGCTGCAAAATGCTGTCCTTTAGACATAACATGTCTGTTGCACACACGAGCTCACAGAACTTCATTCACCTACAGAAGACCTGCCCAAGATCACCCAACTCAAAATTCCAACTTGGATGGGAAGAGAAGAAACTCTTGAGGCTCCCCACCAGAAGCTGAAGAGCTGTTGGTAGATGGTGGTTGGTGAGGGAGCTTCAGAGAGTTGTTTTCCTTTGAGGATATGGCCACTGATAAGCTGTCCATTTCCCAGTGGACGCCCCCTCCCCCACATCTTGGCAGCACTAATGAGGCTCAGTGTGTTATTAAGAACCCCAAAATGGAGAACAGGAAGTTGAGAGGGAAGCAGGATAGGGACCCCTGAGAGGAAGATGGAGAAAGGTGGTAGTAGATTATTATGTATAAATGTTTGAGATTTTCAGAGTAAATTAAAGGTATTATTTAAATGTCAAGAAGCCAAAAGGGCTGTTATGTGAAAACTACATTTTGCTCAGATACATGAGAGTTACACGCTGCTGCTGAAAGTCTACAGATTCTAAGTGAAATGAGAAGTTGCACCCATTTCTAAACACTTGACCATTTTCTAAATTAGTTAATAATTCAGTGAAAATAAAAAACAATGACTTGTTGCTCTTGTTCAGGGCAATGTAGATCTACTGTGGTTTGAGGATGGCGTATATCACCAGAGTGGAGCCCGGTTTAGAGGTTGTGTCATAACTGCTGCAGTAAAGGGTTCATGCTGGTCTCTGTAAGGGTCTTGATGCTCCTAGGAATGGGTTAATTCCAAAAAAAATGACTTGTACTAAGAGAGAGCCCAATCCCTCCCTGTGTCACCAAATGACTTTCCTTCTCCCACATGTGCCACAGGGAGGGATATCATCAGCCATGTTCTTATTCTGCCACAGAGCTCTCACCAAAGGCTGCACAGATACAGACGCCTGAAATAGGGTTTTTCTTACAGTAAAATGAAACAGATGGAGCCAATATTCAGAGACATGCCTAGTCAGTTCAGTGCATGCTGAGTACTAAGTAAATAAACAAATGGGTGAAATTTGCAGTCGTATGTGCATAATTTAATTTTATCTGCATTATATAAATTGTGTATCTATTCAGTATAAGGCTGACATTGCTAGCGGCACAAGCTAACTTACTTGGGAACTGTGGGACATTACCAAAGAGCAACCCAGCCCAAGGAGGCACACAGAGTGTGGTCTTAAGAGTCTCTGTCTGCCCTGGCTCTGGCAAAAGAAAACTTATACAACAGTCACAGCTTCTTCCCTGCTTATATAGAAGGGAGTAAGATTCAAAAAATCATATTTGAACAACTATTGGTTTTATAAAATATGAAGGACCTGAAGAGCTTTGTCAGCAAAATCAAGCAAGTGGACCCAAGTTCAGACCCCAACACCTGCATAAAAAGCTGAACCTTGGCCATTACAATCTAAACCTGAGGAAGCAAACAGCAGGATCCGGAGGGCTCTCTGGATAGCTGATCTTGCCAAATCAGTGAGTTCCAGGCTCAATGAGAGACTCTGTCTCAAATAATAAGGTGGCAGCCTTGGGAGATGGCTTCGTAGGTTAAATATCTGCTCCACATGGGAGCATGATGAGCTGAGTTCATGTCTGTAAAGCCTACATGAAAACCAGCATGTGGAGTGAGCTTGTAACTCAGCCTTCAGGGGGAGCAGAGACAGGAGACTGTCTGAAGGTCCCTGGCTAGCCTAATTGATGAGCTTCACGTGCAGTGTCTCAAATGAAAGTAGAGAGATCAAGGAAAGCGTTTTACCATGAAAACAAGACCAAGCACATAGCACTCAAGTCCATGACTCTGCTGGCTGCAAGAGGCTGGACCTGAAGGACAGTTTCTTCAGGAAACTGAAGGGCAAGAAGGACTGTCCTTAGGTACCAGGTCCTTCCCAGGAGGCCTTTCCTTGGGAATGTTGGGCTTCCCTTTGCATGGTGGCCAAGCATCTGAAATAAGTCATGATAAAACTTAGACCAAAGCAGAATAGTCACTTTGAAAAAGGGCAAAAAGTGAAATTTAAAAATGTTAATTCTCTGCACTTCCAAAAACAGAGTGCCATTGGTTTCTGTAGCCACAAAATGCATTATTTTACCATTTAGAGCCTTGTAAGGAAATGCTACTTTCAAACATGAATTTTGTTACCTATAGGTACATACATACGTATGTATGTATGCATGCATGCATATGTGCAGGCCAGCAGTACCACATCTGCATATGGCAGTAAGATAACAGCTTATGGGAGCTGGTTCTCTCTTTTCATCATATGGGTCTGAGGGATTGAACTCAAATACTTTGACCACTGAGCCATCTCACCTGTCCCTGCCTTCAAACATGAAATGTGTGTGCATGTGTGTGTGTGTGTTTGAAAAATTGCACTAAACCTTGATGAAATAAGGTTTGCCTTTTGTGTGATGCTTTTTAAACCTGAATCAAATCCTCCTAAAAATACACAATGCAAGGAAGAAGCCAGCAGTGAAGACTTGAAGACAAAGGTACCAAAACTCACGTCCTAATACTGTTGGATTTATAGTGACTTGAAAAAGAACTTCTGCCTGTTCATAATTTTAATGTGAATGATAAGGTTCAGGATGGAAGCCAAGACCTGAACCTTCAGAGGCCACGCTGGAGAGACTCTCTCATTTGATTACACAAAGCACTTTGAACTTGCATTGTCTCTGTGCCACTGCATCAGAGGTGAGGTTAGGGTGTGAGGAGAGAGGAAATGCACTCCACTGCCAGCAGGGACCCAAGGACAATGAACTGGGAAACAATCACAGAAAGGCCAAGCCTGTCACTCACCAAGTGTCCAAAAGGGAAATTTTGATTTTTTTAAAAATAAAAGGTAATTTGATCCATCATGGCTGAATGTGACATCAGAAGACAGCCCGTTCTGACTTGATAGATACACAATAGCGCTTCAAGGAACAATATCTGAGACCCCTCAGGTGTGGGTGGATAGATCGATTTCATCAGAGTTAATGAATGTATAACAATAAATTTCTCCAATCAGAGGCCATTGACAGAAATACCACCTGCCTTCCTGAGAAATATCAATGGTCCTACTTTTACCTATAAGTGATCTCTTTATTTATATTCACAATCCCCCTAACAAAAGGATTTTGCAAGATCTTTAGGAACTGCCAGTCAAGGTTCTGGCTTAGAGGGAGAAAGGGTAGCTTGTTGATGACTCTGTAAAGCAAAAAGTAGGAGGCACACACACTCAGGATGCTACACTGGACCTATAGCATGTAACAAACACAGGAAAAAAATAAAGAAGCTAAAAAAGAAAACTCAACCACTGCAAACATCAAAGTTAAATTGGTATGCTAACTTTTTGTATTTACCAAGTGTATCTGTTCCTCAGAATATTACCTATCATGTAGCAATGTCCTACCCAGATGTCATGTGGCTTTACATGGGGAGAAGTGATTAGACATCTATTCGCTCCAGATAGTGTATCAATGGCAGACTGACAACAGGCCATGTTTTATCCTTGTCTATCATAGTTACTGAGGATAGCTACAGGAGAACATATATGAGAAGTTGCGCACAGCAACATGGATGACTCAAAAAGCCATGTCATGGAAAATCTCATTCCAACATGGGTGAGGGCTGGCCAATGCTTCAGCCCTGAAGCTTTCTGTAGGTAGGACAGTGTTTCCTATCTCTTAAAAATTGTTACTGCTCCCCTTGAGGAAAGGACTTGTGAATCTTGTAAATTTCAGGAATTGGCTGAGACTAGTGAGTTGTTTACTTCCTGAGCCTTGTAAGTTGTATTTTCTTCTAGATTCTAAGTAAGACTTTTTTTCAGGAAACAAATAAATAAACTGCTTAGTTTCAGAAAAAATTGCTACGTAAAACACAATACAGTATCACTCCTCTCTCCATATTATCCACCAGACAGCCAGTAGAGAAAGCCAATAATACATTAAGCTAATCTTCACATTGATAGTAGATGGAAGGGAAGTTACACTGAACTGACAACCAGAGACACTGGTCCAAATTTCACTCTCACACTGTAGGCCTTAAAGGCCTTGTGAAATAGCTCCCGCTTCACTGCCTAGAACTGGGTAAAACAGTTTTTAGGTAAGGTGCCTTTGAGACCACATCTACCTCTTAATAGATAAGTTCATTAAATTTAATGCAATGTTCTAATTCAAAGAATCACCCTGCAGCTTCTGGGTTGAAACAGACTTGAATTTCTAGATTTCCATATGCTAAACCAGAAAGCTGATGTGAGCTCTCATTTTTGTAACCGTGCCCCAGGTTTCCTGGTGTGTTGTACATCGAGGTGCTTCTTAGACAAACATGATTAACAGGCACAGAAAGGGCTGATGGTGTGAGATGTATATATTCTTAAGTGACTTGTATTTTTTCTCACAGCACTTCCGGCCTTGCATGTGACAGTATGTGACAGTGTGTGACATGACTTCAGAGGGTAACAAAACAAAGTCATCATTGTGTAAATTAATGACACCAGGTACTTGAGCCCTTCAAGTACCTCAGCCTAAGCAGCTTCTGATCTACAAATCAGTATTGTGTAAATTAATGACATCATTGTAGTTCTTCAAATATCTCAGCCTAAACAACTTCTGACCTATAATTTCCTCCTCTACGTCATAAGAGCTAATATAAAGGTATTTTACAAAGCTTTGCTTGTTCCTCTTCATAACTGTATTTTTTAGAAGGTGACAGGTAAGGTGTGCCTGATCTCCTGTGATCTGTTCTTCTCTAATGACTTTACAGTGCTCTCTCCTCATCTCCTTCAGTCTGAGGTGATTTGCAATGTAAAATTTGACTACAGAGGTTTAAAACTGAAAACACATAAACATCCCACTATGAACAAAGAAGAAGAAGAACATCAAATACACACTTTTCAGAAGGTTATTTTTAAATTTTTCATTTGCTTGTTTTTTGGAAAATTGTCATGGAAGATCAGATCCCAGGGGCCCTTCCATCAGGCTCATAGCCTGGAATGTCCCTCACAATTTCCCCCTTTATTTCTATGTTTTAATACTTTGGTGATAGGAGTTGGAGTAGAAACGAAAGCTCTGATAGACAAACAAAAATAAAAGCAAACCCACCATACCTACGCTAACCATTCTGCAAGCTTGATTGACTAATCAAGAATTCCTAGATTGCAAGTGGTTGTAATGATCCAGGTTGGGAATTTGGATCTAAATTCCTGAAAGAAAGTGTCTGGCCACAGCTGACTTATCTTGGGCTGTCCATAACCCTTTGAAGAGACATTGATGGGCCTCCTCTTTGTGTTTGGCTTAATATCCTTGTGGCTTTGGAATGTACCCACAGCCTTAGTTAAGACTGTCATGAGGCAGCATACAAGGCTATGACAGGGAGCTTCCAGATGTGTTTTAACAGCAAATCTTTCCACCAATGTCATTTCAAAAGTACCTTGATTTGTGACTTTCTTACCCAACTGTAAAATGTCATTAAACAGTTATTATTTTAGAGTTTGAAACTACCTGAGTCTATGTTTTCAGATCATGATCACTTGTATTTGGCTCCAGAATAAGATCTCTTATTTACTTTGAAGCAAGAGCCATGTTGTTCCACACATGGGAACAAGAAGACCAAGGGTCTCTTGTCTTAGTCTAAGCATTGTCATTGTTACTGCTGTGGTGTGGTGATTGACCTGCCAAGGACACAGGCCATCTGGGATCTGTAGAACATGATTAAAAGCTGGCATGAATTAAACACCTGGTATGAATAGAACAGAGGTTTAGTGTGCTCTTGAGTAATTTTGCCAAACTCGTCCCTAAGGTAAGAATGGAAGCATCACCAGCCCTCCATCTGTATTCCTAATTTTGAGCCAGGGACTCTTATAATGGACCCTGTCACTGGGCCAGGGACACTCAAAGGCAAATCAGAATTCGTCTTCCTGATGTGATCTTCCCATGAAAATCTTTACCTTAAGTACATTCACCCTTTGCTCACTCCACCCATCCTCCATCCTGGATAATGTAAGGGAGGAACACAGTAGCCAGCTACTGACTGAGCTGTCATACACAGAAGCTCAGCACAAGAGCGACTTGTCTAATGTGAGAAGGGGAGTGGGACACAGGGTGGCACACAGATCTCTAACAGACACTGAGTACTTTTCACTAAGTTATTCCATTTCACTCATTAATTTGTCAATCAATATCAAATGGAAAAGACTTCTGGCTTGCTAAAAGAGAGAGAGCATATGCTCTTTCAGTTTGCTCTTCAGGATAAATGTAAATCATAGATGAGGTTACAAGTCACCCATGTGCAGTTTCGGAGAGCAAGTGCTGGAGAGACTCGGGGAGAATAGATAAATAATTTCTAAGTTGAAAGCACTTCCGTCTGCAAGCATTCTGCTGGTGCTATCTGAAGCTCCTCGTCCCAGGCAATGCACTTCAGGGAGGTTTTTGTTTGCTGCAGTCTCTCTGCTTTTGGTTTTCTTCTCTTGTCAGGATATCACTGAAGGGATCACCTCAGGAAATTGCTTGTGCTGGTCGCTTGATTGTACATGAGGAGCAGTGGGACCAAGAACTGAAGATCTCTATCCACTGCAGGGAGATTGAAAGGCAGTGAGGGAGATGTGGGTGGGGCCCCTCCCTTGACCTGAGGCTCATGGCCTCCCAGTGAGAGTGAGAAAAGGCACAGTGTAGGTCTCATTGGCCTTGACCATCCACCTTCCACTGAGCCAGAGGCCATCCCTCCTCTTGCCTGCTCCTGCTCAGAGAGGAGACAATGACATAGCCCTGTATGAATCAGGGTTTCCAAAGGCCAGCCATGTCTGACTGCTTTTTGATTAGGTAATGTTTCTCTACAGGGACTGAGCAAGGCTTGTCTTTGAATAAAATAAAAGGTCAACCAGCCTATGCTACTTTGACCAAACACAGAAGAGAAAATTAGTCTCCTTTGTACAGGGTTGGGCTTTGGTCATAGTATGGCTGCTGTATAAACCTGAAAGATGTGTGTGTGTGTGTGTGTGTGTGTGTGTGTGTACACAATATATGTTTAATATGTAATATAAATTATGCATATTATATAATTTATGTGTATGTGTATACCTGAGTACTTGAATGCAAGTTTCCTCAGGGGCCAAAAGAAGAAATTAAATCTCCTAGAAATGGAGTTACAGTGCTGGGAGCTGAACTCAGAGCTTCCACAAGAGCTACATGTGCTCTTAACCACGAGTCATCTTCCCCTCTGTCTAGGCTGTCAACAACGTGATTCTCTGCTAAAGGACAGATGTCTTGTTTTTGGTTTTGTTTGTTTGTTTGTTTTCTTCAAGCTAGTACCATGGGAAACTCAGTCTCAGGTGTTTTCTTGCAATGTTTAGACAACTCACAAGCAATAGCCTGGCATGTTGTGGCCTCGGTATCAGACTATTTCACTCACATGTACCTGGATGCCGATCTAGTTGACTATCCCTGAACATGTGAGGTAGTGTCATAGTTCTCTAAAGGCCCATGTTAGGAGAGAAATGTGGAAATGGCAAGAGCACACTACCATTGACAGTGAAGCACAAGAGACAGCTCCAAATGCCGCAAAGACCCACTCTCCCAGCAGTTACAAAGTTGAAAGGTCACTGTGGATATAGGGATGCATTTCTTACCTCAGAGGTTCTTTTGGATTCTAAGAAGCTACCCACATACTCCCTGGCTGGAGTCTGAGTCCCAGCTTCATAATAAACCAAAACACCAAAGTCTAGGCTGCATGCAAAGTCTAGGCTGCATGCAAAGTCTAGGCTGCATGCCATGGACTGTCTTAGTCAAGTAGGCAAGGTTCTTCCAAGGTAGACCCAGAGAAAGCAATCGTCTTGTTCTTGGAACTCAAAGAGAATGAAGACTCGGGGAAAGCTTGGCCAGGGGATATGAGATCTTGTGGCAGAGAGTGCATAGCCTCAGAGATGATCCCAAGGAAAGGATATGACAGCTCAGGCTGTCGGGGCAAGGGCAAATGGTGGTGATGGCAGCAGACTCGTCAGCTTCTGTATCTCACTGCAAATCCACCTCCCCTACTGGCTACCCACCTCTACTCCTCTTACTTTGCACCTTTATGTATGTGCAGTCTTGTCTTTTCACCATGGATCCAGCAGCTCAACCTATGCCCTGTATCTAAACACAATCAGATTTGGTTGGCCAGGGTCCATGGTCCTGTTTGGACAAAGTTCTTCAGATTTGGAGGTAAAATGTCCCTTAGAGGCCTACACTTCAGATCACTTGTTTTCCTGTCAGTGGCACTGCTTGTGGACGTTTTAGAGATATTGGAATGTGAACCCTATGGCTGGAGGAAGTGGGTTGCTGAAGGGAGGAGTTAGAGTCTGACCGTGCTTTCTCCTGAGCAGATTGCTCTCTGAGAAGCATCCAGATGTGAGGAAGCCATGTCACCAGCTCTGGCTGGCATAGATGCACAACTACAGTCACCAGGTCTTTCCTGCTATGAAGCTGAGTCTAAACAAATTCTCCTCTCCTATGTTGTTTTTATGTTTTTAACGCTTTTTGGCTTTTTGTTTGTTTGTTTGTTTGTTTTGACATGGGTGCTGTCACAATATTGAGGCTAAGGAACACAGCCCTGTGTTGGAATGAAAAGACTCTAATGTTGGTGTATTCCTTTGAGGCTGGAACCTTAGCTCGTGGTGTATGCTGGTTCAGGGCTCACTACAGAGGATCCTTCTATGGGCATACTTCAGAGGAACAGTACTGTGAGGAGAAGCCATGTTAGCAGTTTGTGAACTACAAGTGTGCCCAGCTTTCTTGTGATACCATCCCTCTCCTGTTCCCTCCCTACAGAGTTTCTCTATTACAAGTGCATCATTCTCCCTGTGTATCTGACTCAGGAAGCTTTGCTTCTTCTTGATGGTCAGTCCCATAGCAGTGGCTTACCTTCCTTAAAGCCTTAGTGTTTTCATTAACTTTTTCTCTTGAAGATGTTAAGACCCAAGGGATCTGGATAGTGTCCCCCAACATGAACTGTACCCCTCGTTGTGACCATTTGAACTTGTGGTCCAGCTGACTCCATCTCCATCATATCTTCTAAACTCTTTCCACAAACTTTTCTGTAATCCATAATACACGTTTCTAGAAATGGGCCAGTTTCCATAGAGATGGGTAGACACCCAACAGAGTCACCACAATTGACAAGACAGAGCTGCTGTGAGAATCTACTTATATTGATATGGCTGATGTCAGATAACATTCATGGCTCTGATCACAGTGGACAGCTCTGAACCCTCACAGTCTCCCACTACTCAGTAGCATTCATCCGACTAACCAAGAACTTCATCTACTTACGTTTATGGCGCTGAACTCTGCCTTCGGTCCTCTTCTGACGTTCTTCTTGACAGCCTCACCTCCTTACACTGTGACGCCTTTGGTGTTACTTAGCAACTCTTAGAAGCCCAGGCTGTCATTCATAAAAGCTGGCCAGTCATCCTTTGGCTCAAACAAACCTCATAAGCACTGTCCAGAGCCTTCTGGCACACACTGATCTGAGCAGGGAGCAGACTGTTCCACACTTTTCTTTAAGTCTCCTGAGATTAGGAAAATAGCACACATTACAATGTTTGTCAGCAGCGTGGTTGGCTGTGTAGAGACCTCCAAGTTCTCAACATTGTGGTCAGTTTTATGTCTAAGAACACATAAATTGGTGTATAGATGTAAGAACTAAGTACTTGTCTGATGCAAACTCCTTCAAGGCCAGAAACAGCACAAAAGAGAAATGTCAAGGACCGTCTTAGTCACTGTCCCATTGCTGTGAAGAGACACTATAACCAAGGCAACTCTTCCTAAAGAAAGCATTTGGTTGGGGCTGGCTTACATTTTCTGAGGTTAGTCCATTATCATTATGGCAGGGAGCATGGCAGTATGCATGGTCACACCCAGGGCACTGAAGAAGATAAGACAGCTTTATCCTTTACTTCCCCTTATCTGTAAGGAGAGAGAGAGAGAGAGAGAGAGAGAGAGAGAGAGAGAGAGAGAGGAGAGAGAGGATGACTTGGTCTGAAAAGGGCATCTGAAACTTCAAAGCTCACCCCCCCAGTGACACACCTCCTCTAACAAGGCCACGCCTCCTAATCCTTCTAATCCTATCAAAGAGTTCCACTCCCTGGTGACCAAGCATTCAAATCTTTGAGCCTATTCTATGGGATCATTCTAATTCAAATCACCACAGGGACAAAGTGAGCTGGAGGCTGATGTTTCCCATGGGGACTTGTGAGGGTGCTTTGTGATGGTGATCTTGTGGTAGAAGAATCCTGAGTAGAGGGAGGAGCTAGGGTGATTCCTCTGGGCATGTGGCTGCATGATTCTAGGCCTGTATATGAAACTGAGACCCAGGAAGGTAAGTAAACAGTGATGGATGAAGAACCAGAGATTAGGGCATCTAACTTAGCCCTAGATGTAGGTTTGGGAAAGAAAAGAGAGAGAGAGAGAGAGAGAGAGAGAGAGAGAGAGATATTCCAGGAGCCTTGGAAGCCATATTGACCTGTGGATGAAACGCATTGAAAAGAGGACTTGGGAAACAACAGCCCATGGCTGTTGTCCCCATGATGCTGCTTCTTCACACCAGAGGCTTACTACCTCTTAAAGGATTCCCACCCTTGCACTCACCACATAGATAACCAAGCTCATAGCACAGGAATCTTTGGAGACTATCTCAAACCATACCAAGCCATGGCATAGAGTTAGTAAAAACACAAAGAAGGGCACTTTCAGGGAGCATATGACCCAGAAATATGGTTTTTCACTTTTTAAAGCTGAAACAATGGGAGGAAGCAGGGGTCTCAGGCTGGAATGAAGGAGCCAGCAGAACTGCCCTCTGAGAATCTCCTCATCCATGTGAGCCCCACTGCGCTTGAGATCCATGTGAGAATTCAGCAGCAGCCAGACTGCCCAGTGAGTCTCCACAGGCTTTAGAGAATGGAGCCACCAAGGATGATGCTGTGTACCCTAACACAGGCCATCAGCACCAGTCTCTGCAACTAGAATAAACAGCATGCAGGTGAGATGTTTAAATTCCCGGTCCACACACACAAATAGACTAAAATCCATGTTGATCAGAATACAGCTTCAGTAGAAAGTATAAACGATGTGCAATGGATAGAATTTAAAGTATAACTCATGAAAACATATATCCAACGCAAGATGTTGTGAGGTGGCTTCTAAATAAAACCAACAAACAGAAATGGAACTGCAAGCAATGTGAGGCAGTGATCAGAAGACGAGACTTCAGGATAGAGAGATAGCTCAGTGAGTACATTGCTTGCCAGGCAAACAGTAACACATGAATTTGTATCTTCAGAATGGGCAGATATGAAAGCCCACCTGTGGATCCAACACTCAGAAGATGAAGGCAAGTAGAACTAGTCAGCTGTAGGTTCATCAACAACAAAAACAAACTCTGCAAACAAACTCTGCATCAATCAGTAGAGAACAGTCAAAGAAGACACCCAACATCAACATCAAAGTTCGGTTTCCATACACATACATGCATGCCTGTATACATACATGTGTGCTCACAAAATATACATGTGGACACAGTACACTAATGTACATTTTGGCTCCCAAACAAATACATGTTTTCAGAACATGTATGTGTATATAAGTATATATTTAGAAAGAGAGAGAGAAAGAGAGAGAGAGACAGAGACAGAGACTTGCATAAATGACATCAAAAGGAATTAAAGCATTTGGAAAGTGATATGTATAATAAATGACGCTGATTGGTACTGCAAATGAGTTCTGCCAAGGCAGTCTTGACTAAGACAACTCTATAGTTCAGTTTTATCAACTCTGTAAGTCAGTCTTATTGGTCTATCACAGATTCCAAGCTTACAGCCTGTCTTAATCAGGGTTTCTATTCCTGCACAAACATCATGACCAAGATGCAAGTTGGGGAAGAAAGCGTTTATTCAGCTTACACTTCCATGCTGCTGTTCATCACTAAAGGAAGTCAGGACTGGAACTCAAGCAGGTCAGGAAGCAGGAGCTGATACAGATGCCATGGAGGAATACTGCTTACTGGCTTGCTTGCTTGCTTCTCCTGGCTTGCTCAGCTGGCTTTCTTATTGAGCCCAAAACTACCAGCCCACAGATGGTACCATTCACAAGGGGCCCACCCCCTTGATCACTAATTGAGAAAATACTTTACCACTGGATCTCATGGAGGTATTTTCTCAACCGAAACTCCTTTCTCTGTGATAACTTCAGCTTGTGTCAAGTTGACACACAAAACTAGCCAGTACAATTGACCCTTGTCAACTTGACACACAAATACATCACTATTAAGCCTCAACCCTTACTTATTTATCCCCAAGATCTAAATAACTTTAAAAATCCCACAGTCTTTGCAAATTCACACATATTAATGTTTCAGTCCCTTGTAAACATCCAATCTCTTAAAATTCAAAGTCTTTTAAAAATTCAAAGTCTCTTAACTGTGGGCTCCACTAAAATACCTTCTTTCTTCAAGTGGGAAAAATAGCAGGCCACAGTCACAATCAAAAGCAAAATCAAACTCCAACCATCTAATGTCTAGGATCCACTCACGATCTTCTGGATTCCTCCAAGAGCTTGAGTCACTTCTCCAGCTCTGCCCATTGTAGCACACACCTTGTCTTCTAGGCTCCAGATGCCTGTACTCCACTGCTGTTGTTGTTCTTGGTGGGCATCTCATGGTACTGGCATCTCCAAAACACTGCTGTCTTCCACTGCAACTAGGCTTTACCATGGTAATGAGCCTCACCTCCGTTGCATGACCCCTTCAGTCCTGGGCCATCAATTGCAATTGAGGCTTTGCCTTCACCAATGGCCTTCCATGGCCTCTCACAGTGCCCAGGCCTCAGCTGCTCTTCATGACTCCTTCATGCCTTCAAAACCAGTCCCACCTGGGTGACTTTTACGAATTACCAAGTCCAGCCACAGCTATGGAATGCAGCCTCTGTGCTCTCAGAAAACACTTCTCAGAAGATTTCACCCCAATGATGCTGGTCTGTTCTCAATCACCACTAATATTTTAGCTCCAGCTAACCAGCATCAATAGTCCCAGCAATGCAGTGGTTTTGCTTTAGTAGTTCTAGTATCTTGTTAATCACAGCTGATTTCTTCAGCCCCAGCTAACCAAAACCACAGAATCTTAAATCAAACTAGCAATGGGCCTGATTTTATCTTCCCTCTGAAATTTCAGAAGCCAGGCCTCTATCTTCTGCACTGTTCTCAACATTATCTTCCAAGCTCCTACAGAACACCCCACAGAGCTTTTAACATCCCAATGGCTCTTCTAGCTCAAAGTTCCAAAGTCCTTCCACAGTCCTCCCCAAAACATGGTCAGGTTGTCACAGGAATACCCCACTATGCTGGTACCAATTTGTCTTAGTCAGGGTTTCTATTCCTGCACAAACATCATGACCAAGATGCAAGTTGTGGAGGAAAGGGTTTATTGAGCTTACACCTCCATGCTGCTGTTCATCATGAAAGGAAGTCAGGACTAGAACTCAAGCAGGTCAAGGAGTAGGAGCTGATGCAGATGCCATGGAGGAATACTGCTTACTGGCTTGCTTGCTTGCTTCTCCTGGCTTGCTCAGCTGGCTTTCTTATAGAGCCCCAAACTACCAGCCTACAGATGGTACCATTCACAAGGGTCCTTCTCCCTTGGTCACTAATTGAGAAAATGCCTTACAGCTGGATCTCATGGAGGTATTTTTCAACTGAAACTCCTTTCTCTGTGATAACTTCAGCTTGACACACAAAACCAGCCAGTACACAGCCTTTCTGGGAATGGAAAGTGTGGGCTCACTCCCACATACATTTTTATGCACTAAATTAACAATGTAATGAATATCGATAGGGGTGACACAGAACACACCTAAAAGTTAATCAACACACTGGGGAGATTATAAAACCTCCACCTCTCCAAAAGACAAGATTTCTAATTTGTAGGCTAGGTAGTCAGCAAACAGAAATAGCAAAATCAAAAGATATACTTATTTTATTAATGAGAAAATATAGTAATCACATTCATCAAATAACCAGGAATTTCATCAGAAAAATCTTAAAGTAATTTTGAAATAGTAATTTCAGAAATAAAGAAAAATATTCAGTGACAATTATATCCTGTCTTTAGAAGTTATTGATCTGGAAATATTAAAAATTCTATGATTGATAATTTTTTTAAAAATTCTTAATCAATGAAAAACTCAGAGAAAATAAAGTAATGACTATCCTTCAGGCTTTTATCCAGAGTTTTATTTTTTCTAATGCATAAGATACAATAAATAAATCATTATAACTAATAAGAAGAGAAATGGAGTAACGCTTACGTAACCTAACAAAACCAACACACTGTCTGAAGTCACTTAAGGTGGTGTCTCAGAGATGGAAGATGGATAATATTATCATGCAATTGTCAATTATATTATACAAATAAGCAAATATAATTACCATTTAAAGTGATTGAAAACACCAAGATATCTTAAGACATGGTATAAAGTAGACAGTGCATACAGCACACTACCATTCACAAAGGAGAAGTTTTGTAAAATGGAAATGAATGAAGAGTTTACTTAGGGATCATCACCATCATAAAGAACTGTGTGTTCTTATGTTCATTTATATAATTAATACAATTCAAATCAAAGTCCCAAATTTGGGACACTGACACTCAACAAGGCTATTTTAAAATTATGCATCCAAAGAGCAGGTGAGATCACTCGTTGGGTAAAGGTGCTTCCAGCATAAGCATCGTGATCGGAGTTTGATTCCTAGAATCCACATAAAGATGGAAGAGAACATACTCTAACAAGTTGTCCTTCGGCCGCCACACAAATGCTGTGGTACACGTTCACCCACCCTTACATCACAGACACACATACACACAATATTAATAATAATTTTTGAATACACTTATTTAATCTTAAATGATTTTCTGCATGTATACAATATGTCTTCATCCTATCCTCCCTCACTGTCACCAACTCCCTAGGACATCCCTTAGCAATTCCTTCCCCTTCTTCTATTATCATCATCATCACCATCATTACATCATCACCACCACCATCATCGTTGCATCATCATTACCTCACCATCATTACATCACCAACATCATTACTATCATCACCACCATCATCATTACATCATCACCATCTTCATTACATCATCATCATCTACATC
>JADRCH010000107.1:2524729-2565963 GCA_019843965.1 Rhynchomys soricoides | reverse complement strand
TGACTGGAGGCTGTGGTAAGTGAGCACTGCAGTGTGCCTGGAGCCTGTGATGGGCATTACACTCTGACTGGAGGCTGTGGTGAGTACTACACTCTGACTGGAAGCAGTGGTGAGGGTTACACTTTTACTGGAGGCTGTTATGGGCATTACACTCTGACTTGGAAAGAGCTCCTGTTAATTCAGTTAAGCTGGAAACAAAATTCATGATGGTGCAGTGGCTGGTGGTGTGTGAGGAGAGAGTGAAGGGAAAGCCAGCACATGCACCACAGGGAGCTGTGTTCACTGTCACCACAAAGGCTGTGCTGATTTGGGGTCAAACAGATTGACTTTAAGTTTTAGGTCCATGGCATATTGTGGGCTCTATCAACCAGCTGTGATGGTTTTGAAGAACATGGCCCACCAGACTATCAAACACCCCAGACATGCAGAGATGGTCTGGTTGTCAAAAAGGCAAATTCAAAGATAATTTATTTCACAGCCACCGAGACATACAGGATCAAAAGTTTAAATAGGAAATTCCAGTGTGGTGCGTGTTGTGATTGCATCTTCTGGATCACCTGGAGACATCATTACTTGTGTGGGCTTGAGAGAGCGCCCCTGTCCTTAGTCTATGAGTGACCAATGAGGACAGGAGAGGCTCTGCACAGTGAGGGTAATTTTCTGCTGTATTAGAGCTGGTGCATCAACTGTAAACCCCTTCACTTCAGTCAACCTAAGGCTTTTGTTTTATACAAGACAAGTTCCTATTTCAAGGACACGAATTCACCCAAAGAGCCCCAAAGAGAGGCCCTTATCATCATCACCTGTCTTTTAGTGTATGCATTTATCATCACTATTAAGTGCCATTTTAAACTACAAATGCTTTAAAGGTTTTGATTTAGCTTTATTTTATACATATGAGAATTTTGCCTGCATATGTGGGTGTGTATCATGTGCATACCTAGAGCCCATGGAAGTCAGAAAAGGATATTGAATTCCCTGGAAACTGACATACAGGTGGTGGT
Source organism: Rhynchomys soricoides (assembly GCA_019843965.1). Taxonomy (NCBI): domain Eukaryota; kingdom Metazoa; phylum Chordata; class Mammalia; order Rodentia; family Muridae; genus Rhynchomys; species Rhynchomys soricoides. Next base: position 2,564,959 of record JADRCH010000107.1, on the reverse strand, counting down.
AAACCACCATGAGGAAATGAACTGGGTCCCTCTGCAAGGGCAACAAGTACTCTTGACTATTGAGCCAGCTCTCCATCCCCTTAACAATGGATTCTTAATGATGTGATTGTAATAAATCTGGGGATTAGTAAGAAGACTGTCTTACCTTTCTCTGTATTTTACCTCTGTGCTTCTCATGAATGTATTTTTTAACTTTCAGTTTCCAAGCCAGGCATATATATTGTCAGACTGTCAACTGTTGATATCACAGTATAATAATAAATATTCCTTTGGATCTTCCTCCCTGGCTCCTGGAATAAAGCTTCAAAAACTGTTATACATTTCTGTGTAATATAAGCACTATTTTTAATTATAATTGTCCTTTGTCCTATGTTCCAGTCATACGATAGCTAAGCCTGAGAATTCCAGGATGACAGGAACTCTGTGTGTTGTAATGAGACAATTGGTGGCTGGGAGCCCTAGTGTCATGGTAGGGGTAGTATCAAGAAAGTCCCAATAATTCTTAGAAGTGGGTAATTCTCAGCACCACCAATTGCCCCTGGGAAGAAGATTGAGGTAAAAGATGAAACAAACCATCAGAAATAATTATTTTATTAATTATGCTTACCCCAAAGGGCCTCTTTAAATACTCTCAGGGGTAGGTAGATCTCAGTGGACTTGGGCTTCCTAAGGCAATCAAGACTCTGGCAGGTAGCATGCCAGAAGGGCATGGGGACACCTTCCCTGTATGCTTAAACTCACTGTACATATCTTTCTCATCAGTTATTTTTCAGTTGTACCTTTTACAATAAACCAGTATTATGAGTAAAATATTTTCCCAGCATCAGTGAACAGTTACAGAAAATTAGGTCATCCAGGCACAGTGTTCAGGAGACACGAGTATTTGAGTGGAAGTAAGAGAGCCCCAAGACACAAGAGGCATCAGGACTGTGGTAAGGCCTTCCTGGCTGGGTTCTTAAAACACAGGATCTGATGCAAATGCTTGTCCACAATGTAATTGAATTAGAGGAAATGTATGTAAGGACTTCCTGTTTGCACCCCCCAGATTTATACATTGAATCTCTAACTGCCAATAAGTACTGTGAGGTGGAGTCTTCGGGAGTTGACTAAATAATGAGGGTGAGGCTTTGAGTGAGGGACAACTGGATGCAACAGGTGGGCATAGTGGGTCAGAGCCAGGAAAGAAGACTGGAAGACAAAGGGACGAAAAAGATGTAAGCATCAGGTAAGGATGGCACAGGGAATTATTTCAGGAACATAGCGGAAGATGAACACTGTTCTGAGGTGTCTACATTTATCTGTTCAGGAAGGCCCAGTAGGGGTAGGCACACTCTGAAGCATGTTCAGTTAAGCTACACACTTCTGGATGTGCTTTCCAGTTGGGAGGAGAAGTCTTTTACCTCCAAGGCAAACATTGGCTCCTGTCTGTTGTGTTCTGTCTCTGTTCATTTCACTGTTCAAAGAGGTTGTTTGGGGGGAGGGGTGTTTTGTCAGGGTTTGTTTTGTTTTACATGTTTTTGGTTCTGAGGAGTTGAATCTAAATCACCTGCCAGACTGGAGTTTTTATAATGAAATCCCTCCAATGACTCCACGGTTTTATTTAATTAAGTATTTTATTTGCTGTTTAAATACTTCTAGTTATTTTAATGTGAATTCCTAGGAGAAGAGCTCTGTGGGAAAGGATCTATTTTTAAATTTAATTTTATTTCTATGAATATTTTGCCTGTAAGTGTGTTTATGAACCATGTGTACTCATGCCTGTGAATGTCAGAAGAAGGTATTGGATACTCTGGAACTAGAGTTACAGATGATTGTAAGTCATTGTGTAAGTTATGGGAACTAAATCCATGTCTTCAAGATAAGCACCAGGGCTCTTAACTATTGGACCATCTCACCAGCCTTCAATCTGTATTTTTGAAAGCTTGTGCATACATCAATATATATGCTTAACTTCAGTTAACAAGTTGTGTCGTTATTAATAGGTCAGTTAGTAGCACATATTAGTGCTTAAGTGGGAAGTTATTTATTACTGAACCAACATGGGAATATAAATGTTTACTATACATTCCTCTTTGTAACTGTAGAGCAATGTAATCTCACATACCCACTTATTTGTCTAGTAATGCTATTCATTACTAGACAATTAATCTAATCTCCTTGCTTGTGTTCTAATAAGGCTCTGAGAAAAGAAGCCTAGGGAATGAAAGGGTTTTGTAGGTTTGCTGTGACATCCAAGAGATTGCCCATAGTTGATGGAGGAATATGGCTTGCTGATCACCACCTTGGTTTGCTCACAAGCTCGCACTTAGCTAGCATTCCTAGACAGTCTAGAACCACCTGCCCAGGGATGGCTTCTCCCACAGTGTGCTCAGCCGTCCTATATTAATTAACCGTCAAGACAATCACCCACAGACTCACCCACAGGTCAGGTAGTACATCAGCTAAGACTCCCTCTTCAGATAACTCTAGATGTGTTGATCTGGCTAAGTCAAAGCTAAGAAGGATAAGTTAATAGGTGAAGCAGGGAACATGTTAGTGTTTTTCTGTTAACACCTAATTCTCACACAAAATGAGTGTCAGTAAACATTGCTCAATGGGGGATTTTCACACTAACACTTGGATAATTATAAAACTGATAAATACTTATAATTAAAGAAGAAATGATTTAAAGGCTGCCATTTTAGTTCCTAAAACCAGAGGACAAAAAGCAGAAACAATTGCCTGGCACCTTCATTTTCACTGTTTTTGATGTTTTTCTTATAAGAGACCAACGGAGACAATGAAGAAAAAAGAGACCCAATGTGTCTAAAAAGATTGAAAATGTACCTGTCGAGAGTAAGCCCCTACTTACCTGAAGAGCATGAGGGTCATTCGCAGAGGTGTTATTGGAGGGACACTGGCCCTGAGGGATTCTTCCAAAGCCATTATTAGGAGTGGGCACACTTTATTTCACAGTTAGCATAACACTTCCGTGTTTTTCCAACCTATACATAAATACTCTTCGGCCTTCTCAACCATGGTCAGAACTTTTCAATGAAGTTCTAATCACCCTTACTGAAATATGAGTCTCACAAACTCTGTCACTTGTGTCTAAAGTCCTGCATGTGACAGGTACAATTTTATTTTGTTCTATTTGTCTACGGCCTATTTGAAAGCATAAGAAATTGATGTTCCTGGGATGTAGCTTTACTTTCTGTATTGCCGTCATTCTAAACTGGCAGACATACTGCAGGCAAGTCAAGAGTTGATACTGAGAGAGCTGTTAACCCTCCTCTGTTGCTCGAGTCAGAACAGCTGGTCATTATACCTAGAAACCCACAGTCTGTAAACTGATATTTCCAAGTTGAAGTATCCCCTCACTAATGCTGCTTGTGTTCTTGAGGCAAGAGCATAAATAAATGTATTTAAATGTCATTAAAAATTTACAATAAACGCAGCATTTGTGAATACTTGTTTGTTCTTCTAGGTCACACACTATATAGGAGGAGATGGCATGTTTTGTTTTTTGTTTTTTGTTTCTTTACATTTACTCTGTCCCTACTAACTAAAGAACTCTTGGTATTTAGTAGTAGTTGACTTTCAGGTTCACTAATGTATTGGGAAGTTATGCAGCTGCTTTATGGAACATGCCAGGCTTTAGTATTCGTTTTGTAATGAAGGGGTCAATTATACTTTGTACACAGCAAAAGGAAAGGCATTATAGTCTAAAGGAATTTGAGGCCACATTTAATGGTGCCTATCATCCTTATGGTATACCAGGGGCTCATGACACAAAATACAGATGATGACTGGAAATAAGGAAACACAAAGGCAAAATTAAGGAGTAGGATAGCCCATCTTCATTGTCAACTTGAGTGGATTTAGGATCACCCAGGAGATATATCTCTGAGTTTAACTGAAGGATATTTCTAGAAAGGCTTAGCTGTAATGTCCAGAAAGGAAGACCCACACTGGGTGTGAGCAGCACCATTCCCACATGCATCTCTCTAGGCTTCCTGACGGTGGGGAGAGAGACCAGCTGCCTCTTCTCCCTGGTGGCACAGCTGGAGCTGAGTTTACCACCACACCTTCCTGTCATGATGGACTATATTCCCCCATATCTTGAGTCAGAATCAATCCTTCCTTTCCTAAATTGCTTCTTGTGGGGTATTCTTCATGGCAACATCAAGAACAGCAAGAGAGTAATTAATACAACCATATGAAAAGAAGATTGTGAGGACCCTGGGCTCTTGCCATGGGAATTCCCAAGAATGACTTGAGTCTAAGGCCTGCCTGAGGTCAATATGATCAACCTCATAGCACTCCATCTCCTAGTCTTTGTCTCCAATGAGAGGCAGGGTGTCAGGAGTCCTGAGATGACCCATTTGTAAGATTAGCAGCTACTACTCAGCTCGGACTGTCTAGATTATCCATGTACAAGGAACCCTGTGAACCTCCAATTCGTGAAACCTGACAGTCACTCATTCTCACAAAGAATACATCTTTCCCAGTAAGAAAAATTTCAAATGCTTGCATATCCAGCACCCACAATGTCAATTCCTTGTGTCCCTGGTCTGAACAGGAGAAATTTTTTTACACTTGTTTGGATAGGTTTGTCTTTACACTAGTCTTTTGAAGAGCAGTATCTAGTCTGTAAGAATAAAGTCTTGGAAAAACAAGGTACCCACAAACAAACCAGACAGGTGAAAAAACCTGCCTTGGCCTTTGTTCTCTAGCAGAGAAAGGAGCAGGCACAGGGAAGGTGTTCCAAGCTCAGCCCTGTGATGGAACCTACAGGCTGGCCCTGCTCTGACCTCTCTTAACTTGAGGCTCAATTGTTCTCGATCATGGCACAAAGTTTCTGTATTGTGTTTATGATCATTATTGTCTGTCTGTTCTGACTGCTCTGGCATCTGGAATCTCCACATTAATTCTTGCACATCCTTCCTCTGACCCTAGAGTTGTTTTGCGCATGGTAGGTGCTCAGTAATCACTGAATTCACACAGAGACCTGGACCAGTTGCAACATCGGTGTGTTCCCTGTTTCCCAACAACAAACTACTTGTCTCTCATGAGGAAAGCCATTAACCTCTATGCATCCCCAAGGGAGACATGTGTAACACTGCACGGCGCTGCAGGCCACACTGAGGGCTGGGGTCGGGGGCAGCTGTGCTCATGAGTGAGTATCCATTAGCAGCTGGCCAGACTCCAAAGAAAGTGGCTCTCACTCAGCTCGGGGGCAGGAGAACAATTATTCATATGCATTTGCAGAAGCAGCTGGGAAGGGGACAGAGGCTTACAGTGGGCAGCCAGTACATGTCTGAGCTGTCATGGGTGGCTGTCACTCTGCTGTCCATGCCATAAATAGGAACTCAAGGTAAGGGCTTAGCCACTATATATTTAATTTAGTTTTGGTGTTTCTCTTCTTTGTGTGTAGGTATTTGTATACTCATGTATGTGTATGCCTGTGGTGGTTTGAATAATAGCCTCCATAGACTCCTATATTAGAAAATTTAGTCCCCAGTTGGTCAAATGATTTGGGAAGGATTAGAAAGAGTGGCTTTGCAATGCTCCCCCCCCTGACTTATTCTTAGGGATCAATATATGAGACCTCAGTTACTGCTACAATACCATGCCTGCTTACCTGCTGCTATGCTTTCTACTATGATGGCCATAGACACAAACCATCAGGAACAGTGAGCCCCAAATTAAGTGCTTTCATGCCTTCGTCCCTGTGTTTTGTCATGGCAATAGAAAAGTAACTAGGGCAGAAGTTGTCACCAGGAAGTGGACTATTGCTGTGACAGATGTGCCATGGTGACATTTAGAGGCGTGTAAGACACTATTGGACTTTGGACTCTGAGAGCCGTCGGAGCTATAAGTAGGGTTTGTCAGGCCACCCTAGCAGGAACTTGGAAGACAGCAGAACTTCTCAAGGGGAACAATTGCAGCAACTGGCCAAAGACTACGGCTGCCTTTTGCCTTGTTCTATGAATCAGCCTGAAGTGAAACTGAAAGGTTTTGAACTAACTTTGTTGGCAGAAGAGATTTCAAGACCCTCCAATATTAACTTTGTCTCGTGAGTTCTAATAATCACCTTTATGAAGCCCTACAGAGACAAAAAGCAACTGAGGCAAACAGAAATATTGAAAGATCTAAGTTTAAGAAGGAAAGGGTACTAGGACATTATGCTGAAGGTAAAGGCATACGCCAACAGAGATAAGGAGAGACTGAAAGAGAACTGGGACAAAGGGTGTGATGCCACCAAGACAAGATCACACCCAGACAGTCCCGAAATTTGTAAGGAACAAAAAGAGGCATGATATGCAAAATTCAAGGTGGGAGTCAGGCTCCTTCCCAAGTGGGCATCTGAAGTTGACAGCATTGAACATAAATCTGGTTTTACAGTTAGAGGAAGAAAGAGTAAAGTAGTTATGGAATCTTTCTTACTTAAGAAAGGCACAGAGGCATATGACAGGGTGGCCCTAAGAGGCTATCGTTTGAAGACCCCATGATTCTAGCTGACTGCCAGGGAGTGCTGAATTCAAGGAATGGAACCAGTCCTAAGAGGGGACTGTGCTGTAGTTGGCAGAGCTGGAAGGACAGAGTCCTTTGACATTAGGCACAGAACTACAGGATTTAGGGTCTGGCTGCTTCAGTCTTGTTTCAATCCAGTATTTCTTTGCTATGCTCCCATCCCTCCCTTTGGGGATGGCAACGCTTAGTCTGTGCTGTTGTGTGTGGGAGACATGTGATTTTTTTCCTCATGGGGGTTATAACTGAGAGATTGCCTTGAGTCCTAAAAGAGACTTTGGACTTTTCAACTGTGTTGAGAGTGTGAAAGACCATGGGAGCATTTGAAGTCTGAATAAATGCATTTTGTGTTGTGATAGAGCCATGAGCCTATGGGGGCCAGGGAGTAGAATGTGCGAGTTTGAATAAGAATGTCCCTTATAGGCTCATATTTGGAAAGGATTAGGAGGTGTGGCCTTATTAAAAGAGTTATGTTACAGAGGGGGTGGGTTTTAAGGTTTCAAAAGCCCACACTATGCCCAGTTTCTGTGTCTCTGTCTCTCTCTGTCTCTCTTCCCCTCCCCCCTCTCTCTTTTTTTGTGGTTACTTAGCTATGGCTGCAATCTCTTGTCTGCTATCATGCTCCCCACCATGATGGTCATGGCCTCTAACCCTCTGAGACCAGGAGCTTGCTCTCTTTTATAAGCTGCCTTGGTTATGGCATTTTGTCATGGCAATAGAAAAGTAACCAAGACAATGCTTATGTACACCCATGAAAGTGTATGATTCATGTATGTATGTGTGTGAGCTCATCCTATGCATGTATGTGTGTGAATTCATCCCATCCATTCCCACAGTGAGCAGAATGGATGATGGGTTGTCTGGTAGGAGGTACCTGTGTCTTAAAATCAAAACCCCCAATTTTTTTCTCTTTGATTATGGAACATAAATATGAATTTGGGGGCTTTAGCTAAGCCACCAAGAAGTAGAGGGAGGCAATAAGCATATTTTTGGGTGAGATGAAAGCTGTTACACCTCCCATGACCCCTTGGAACCAGTAATACCTTGGTGATTCTTTATGCCAGTGTGAGATGTACCCTTGGCCACTCTGGACCACAGCTTGTGTACTGAGTCTGAGAAATACTCTTAGAAGACTTTTCCTCAGTGATGCTGGTCTCTTCTTAATCCCAATGTACTTTTTAGTCCCAACTGGCAAGTGTCAGTTGCCCCACTAAAGGAAAGGTGTTACTTCAGTGGTATAGGTCTCTTAAGCAGCACAGCTAAATTCTCTGCACCCGCTATCCAGAACCACAGAATCTTAATTCAAAAGGTCACCTGGGTGGCCCTGATAGAGACTTTGCTTCTCAGGCTGGGCCTCTATCGTCTACATTACTCTTAGCAGTCTTATTTTCTGAGATCCCACAAACAGCCCATTAGCCCATTAAGCCCTGAGTTCTCAAGGCCTTCACAGTCCGAAGTTCCAAAATTTTTCCAAGGTGTGCCCCCAAACTGCTGCAATACTTCACAAACCTGGTGGTGTGCTTTTTGAGAAGCAGTCCATAAAATTCACAAATGACTGCGTGAAGAGGAAAATGACATCATCATAACAATCTGCAAAGCAAGCATGTGGGGACATTGATAACTGGCTCACAAGACCTGAAAAACAGACACTGACGAGGACAGTGTGAGTTTGATAAATATTTTCACAAACATTTGACTAATGTTGAAATTTATTGCTTATATTCTAAAACTTTAAGCAAGGGAAGAATATGTACTCTCGCTGTAACCCTGGGAAGCCTATCTGGGGAAGGAAGTCAAAAATGATGAAATAAGAATATAGAAACCTATTCCAATATGCAGAGCTCATGGTTGTCTATGTAGACGGTTAAGAAGATCACACAAACATCTCTAGGATGAGTATTGGAGTGCTAAGTAAACGGAGGTAAAAAATTTTATTTCTACCAAGTGTCGTGTAAATAACTACCATTAAACTGGCATCAAGAATAAAGAAAGTCTTCTCAAAACTCAACAGTGGAAGAAACAAAGAACAAAACTAGAATGGAGACAAAAATCTTGATGAGACACTTCACAATCCAGGCAACAGTAAGTGTACAGAAAGAAGCCTAACAGGAACTGCAAATCAAGACTGCGTGATAACTACCATACACTTGTCAGAGTGGCTCAAATAAATAGAAAACAATACAAGTGAGAATGTAGAGAAACTGGATTGGTCAGACTCAACTTCTAAGAATAGCCTGAAAAAACACTAAAAGAAAAACACCAACACACAACTCCAGAAGAATCTAGCAAAGTCACTCCTGGACATTTCCCACAGAGAAAGTATAAGTTCACATAAAATCCTTCACACAAATGTCCAGAGTGACCTTATTAATAAGATGTAAAATTTATATCCTGTTATGATCAGTGAGATGGTCATGCAGCTCCAGAAACACCAGGCCAAACAGTTCCACGTGGGAGGTTTATTGGAAGGGGGGTAGCAGCGAGAAGAGGAAAGAGAGAGGGAGACCAGAGAGGTCTTCCGTTTATATATGGAGAGTGACGTAGCCACAAGTAAAGGTGGGAGGTGGGCCAAGTGGATTCTGGGAATATGGTGGCTTGGCAACAGGTGGGCTGGTTGCGCTGTTGCCTGGGTGTGATGTCACCGGTTTGGAGGTCCTGATGCCAGCACACCTCCCTTGTTATTATTATAAAACGGAGAAAAAAGGGAGGGGGAAGCCGATGGTGAAAGGGAATCAGGGCCTCCTGTCTCTTAAACTGCTTCCTGCTGTGTAGGGGCATTGTCAATTTTGGGGTGTAGCTGACTTTCACCATCCGGGTCCACCTGGTAAATGTTTGCATCAGGTTCCTCTGGGGACAGCAGCTCTTCTATGGGTAGTGGCTGGTAATCCTGTAACAGGAACTGATTAATAGTTTGGTTAGAAATTGTTTGTATTTGTCACTGAAGGAATGTAGAAACAAGATTAATGAGGCACAGGGCAAATAATAACACCAGGAAGATGACTAGGAAAGGAGATTTTTGAAAATCCCAGAACTGGAGGACTCACGTTCCCTGAAATTCCATATGTCTGACTGTAGCTCCTGGATTTTATTTCTCACTATCTTGGATTGGTTGACATAGAAATAGCATTCTTCTTGGAAGAACAGGCACAGACCACCTTCTATAGCTGTCAGGACATCTAGCCCCCATCAGTTCTGAAGCACCACAGCCACCAAAGAATGGACCTGTTTCAACAACTCCTGTCTCCCACCTGGAATCCCATGGGTCTTGTATGTAGAAAAAGAGTGTCTTGTGTTGTTGATAGAAGAAGTGATTGGTCCGTGATCCTAACATATGTATCTGACAAGACCAGTATGGACAGCCTCCATATTTGTCTGACCATTTTCTATAATAATCTTCTGTCTGGTCAAAGAGAGAGCAAGCATAGAGATCATAATGTTTAGATGAGATAACAGATGCAGGGATGACAGCAATTTGGATCGGCTCCTGGCATCCTGCTATGGAGCAGTTTCCAGACCCTATTTGGAAAGACTGTTGTCTGTGGGGGTTTCTTGAACTTCGAATCTCCAGATGTAAGGGCTACCCTGGATGGAAATGAACAGCAGGGAGAAGGGGAGAAACCCATGTCTAATCCAGTGAGGTCGACCTTGTCTGCCGGAGTGGAGTCTCATTTTCTGGGACTGGGAACAAGATGAGTGGTCTCGACCTCCTCCGGAGCTTAACAGAGCCCTGTCCTGTTAGGGTTGACGTGTGTGAAGAAGAGTCATTTTTAGGTGGAGGGATGAAAGGTTTGAGGTGAGACAGGTGGACCCAATGAGAGAGTCCCTCAAGTTTAGCAGCTGTAAGGGTCACAAGAATTATCTTTAAAAGGCCCTGCCATTTGGGAGAGAGGGGTGAGGGCTGATGGTTTGGAGGGGATAGAAGGACATGGTCTCCGATGTTGACAGGCAATGAACAGGAGACAGTGTGTGGCCATGGTAGATGGTGGTCAGTGAAGTTCCATAGGAGAGAACGGAGGTGGCAAAGTAATGGGGTGAGTAGATGGTCTGGGAGGGGAGAGCGTTTAGGTGAAAGACCAGGGGTTAGGACCAGAAGTCCATGCTTGAGTTCAAAGGATGAGGAAAGGTCGCTTGGGGAGAGCTTGTAGCCTGAAAAGAGCCAGAGGTAGCAGTTTTACCCAATCAAGGTGAAGTTCCTGTGACAGCTTAGCAAGAGTGGTTTTTAAAGAGCGGTTAGTTCTTTCTACCTTCCTGAAGATTGAGGATGGTAGGGAATGTGAAAATGCCAGGGGATGTCAAGGCCTTAGATAGAATTTGAGAAATCTGAGAAGTAAATTCCAGACCAGTAAATTCCAGTAAATTGTCTGGCTGGAGGGAGGCTGGGACACCAAACCGGGGGATGATCTCTCGGAGGAGGAGATCAGAGACTGTCTGAGCCTTTTTGTTAGTTGTGGGAAATGCCTCCACCCACACTGAGAAGGTGTCCACCAAGACCAGGAGGTACTTGGCGTGTCTGACAGTGGGCATGTGGGTAAAGTCAAGTTGCCAGTCAGTTCCAGGAAGGGAAACTCTAGCCTGATGGGTAGGAAAAGGGGTGCTAGGATACCTTGAGTTGGAGTCTGACATCTGACAGATTTTGCAGGAAGCAGTGATAGATTTTAAGAAACTTAAGTCCTCAGGAGTAGGCTGTAGGTGGGTCTTGACAAAAGAAGACAGCACTTGGCTGTTAGGGTGAGAGAGTTGGTGAAGATAGGACAGAGATTGGCGAGTGTCAGGGGGTGAAGGTGGGAATGTGGGTCGCAGTGTGAGGACATCCTGAGGAGGCTGAGATGAGTCCAGGCCCCAAAGGGCCACAGCTCTGGCTGCCTCATCGGCTTGGTTGTTTCCCTGGGAGACAATAGAGTCATCCGTCTGGTGGGATCTGCAGTGGACAATCTCAATAGCTGTGAGGAGATGGGAGGCCTTTAGCATGGCCATAATAGGGTTTGCATTAGTTCCTGATCCTCCTTTTGTGGTAAGTAACCCACACTCCTTCTAGATAGCAGTGTGAGACAGGAGGATATGGAAAGCATATTTGGAATCTGTATAGATGTTGAGGGATTGTCCCTGTGCCAGTTGAAAGGCACAGGTAAGGGCTATTAGTTCAGCCTGTTGATTAGTGGTGTGAGTAGGAAGGGCCTGTGCCTCACCACCTCCATGTCTGACACTATGGCATAGCCAGCCGTTTTGGCCCCTTCATATAGAAAGGGGCTTCCATCTGTTTACCAGGTATAAGTGGCCTGAGGCAGTGTGCTCTTCTGTATGTATGAAGGATGAGGTAATCGTTCCTCTAGAGTTTCAGTGCAGGAGTGAGATAGGGAGTGGTTGGTATTGGGTCGAGGAAGAAGATTGGAAATATCAAGAGGTGGGCATGATTGGAAGGTGAGTGTGGAGTCTTTTATTAGAGCTGCCTGAAGAGAGTGAGCCCTGGAGGGAGGTAGAGTCTGTAAGCCTCTGTAAGTTAGGAGCTGTGACAGGTTATGAGAAGAGAGGACAGTTATAGGTGACCCCAAGGTTAGATTTTTGTTTGTTTGTTTTTTGTTTTTTTTTATTTTAATCATGAATAAGGAGTTCAGCGGCTGCTAAGGTACGAATACAAGGTGCCCATGCCTGGATGGTTAGATCTAGTTTTTTGGACAAGTATGTTATGGGTGCAAAAGAAGGTCCTAGTTGGTGACCTAAGACTCCAAGGGTAAATCCCTCTTTCTCAGTTACATAGAGGGAAAAAGGATGAGTCAGGTCAGGGAGATGTAAGGCTGGGGCCTTCAGGAGAGCCTGCTGGAGCCTTTGAAAGAGCTTGGTAACAAGTTTGAGAAGAGGTTTGTGGGTGGGGCCTAACGCTGCTTCATATAAGGGGTGAGAAAGGAGGGAAAAGGAAGGAATCCAGGAATGTAAAACACTAGCCATTCCTAGGAATGATAAAATCTCTTCCTTTGTAGAGTGGACAGTTAGAGACTGAATCAGGTTCTTTCTATCTAAGGTAATAGCCTTGTGGGTTGGGGTAACAGTCCCAAACAGGTGAACTGAGGTGTGGACAGTTGGACTTTAGAAGGTGAGACCCTGTATCCTCGACTGGAAAGGAAATTTGGAAGAGCAGAGGTGTCTGTTTGGCTAATCTCTAGAGAGGGGCTGCAGAGAAGGACATCATCTCCGTAAAGTACAATCTTAAATTTAGAGACAGATAAAGAGAGTAAAGTCAGAAACCAGGGCCTGGCCAAATAGTTGTGGGCTGTCCCAGAATCCCTGAGGTAAAACAGTCCAGGTAAGCTGGGTAGAAAAGTGGGTGTCAGGATCTATCCACGTAAAAGCAAATATGTTCTGTGACTGGGCGTCAAGAGGGATAGAGAAAAATGCATCCTTGAGATCCAGTACTGAGAAATGGGGAGTTCCCGAGGGGAGAGTGGAAAGAAGTGTGTAAGGGTCAGCCACAACAGGATGGAGGGGAACCACTGCAGAATTAGTGCGTCTGAGGTCTTGAACCAGTCGATTGGTACCATTAGGTTTCTTAACTGCTAGTATAGGAGTGTTAAGGGGAAGAGGTGGGGCGAAGGAGTTTTTCATTAAGAGGTCAGAAATGATAGGCTTAAGTCCCCTGAGGCTCTGGAGAGAGAGCGGGTATTGAGCTTGGGTGATGTACCTGGTAGAGTCCAGTAACTGGATGACAACAGGAGAATGGTGTTTAGCAACAGAGGGGTTCTGGACGTTCCAACCTTGGGGGTCCACCTGAGAGGCTGGTAAAGGAAACAACATGTTAGTGTTAGTATGTTGACTGGCTCGGAGAAGGAACAGAGGAACTGCTGGCGAGCTTGGGTTTAGGCGAATGGGTGGAGCAAAGGAAATAGAAGCTCCCAACTTAGCTAAGAGATCCCTTCCCAATAAGGGGACAGGACATGTTGGCACTACCAAAAAGGAATGGGTGAGGGGTACACCCCTAAAAATGCAACTCGGTGGTGGGGTCTGATGAGGGAGGTAAGATTGTCCTCCTACCCGACAATAGGAAAACGCGAAGGTGAAGTGGGTCCCCAAAACTCCGTCAGGACGAAGTGATCCCAGTATCCAAGAGAAAGGAGATGGGCCGCCCACATACCATAGCTACCTAGGGATCCCTGCTAGTGATAGTCGTGGTCGGGTCGAGAGAGCTCGGTCCCCTTCAATCATCCATAGCCAAGCCTAGGAGGTCAGCTGAAGGGTTACCTGGGAGTGAGGTCCCTCTGTTCTTCACCACATGAGGGCAGTCGACAGTCCAATGTCCCTCCTGATGGCACCTAGGACATGGTCCCCTAGGCTTGTTGGGGTTGGGGCAAGCCCTTGCCCAGTGACCTTGTTGACCACACTTATAGCAGGGGCCTGCTATAGCAGGGGACTATAGCAGTCCCCTCATAGGGGACTATGAGCCTTAGAGGACCAGGAGTCCCGGTTATCAGCTGAGGCTGGTCGGACAGCCTTTACCAGCATGTGTTGTTTTTGGGTTTTCCCATCCCTCTCATGGTACACCTTGAAGGCCAGCATCAAGACTTCTGCCTATGGAGTTAGGGGCCCCTTCTCCAACCACTTAAGTTTAGCTTTTATGTCTGGGTAGCTCTGGGAAAAAAAGTAGGTCATCAGAAGTCGCTTACCTTCTGGGTTTTCAGGATCTAAATTAGTGTATTGCATTAGAGCCTTTGTAAGGCATTCTAAAAATCGAGATGGGTTCTCCTGTTTGTCCTGGACAACCTCTTGGAGTTTTTCAAAATTTACTGGCTTTAAGACTGCCTTTCTTAGGCCAGCCAGAAGGCATGTCATAAACCTGTCTCTGGCTAAGATACCACCTGCGGAATTGTAATTCCATCGAGGATCTTAGTCAGGCACTGTTTCAGATCCAATTGGTTATGTTCTATCTGTTTGGTGAATTTCATCTGTGTTTGCTTTTGCTGCTTTCCAAGCTCGCCTGCGTTCATCAGGAAGTAAATTATTAGTAAGAATCATATGAACATCATGGAAAGTCAAGCTATAAGATTGAATGATGTACTGGAACTCCTTAATAAAGCTGGAAGAGTTAGAAGTAATATGAACTCATTCTGCTTTCTATTTGAGAAAGTTCGCTCAGCGAGAGTGGGACACACTCTGACCCAATCATCAACTCCAGCCACTTCCCTTAGAGGAAGGACTGGTGCTGAGTCAGGTGTCTCTGGAGGGGAAGGAATTGGGGGTTTGGTTGTGGTCTTAGAATGTGTATTAGGAGGGGTGAAGGTTGGCTCCAATGTGAGGTGATTGGAGTGACCTGCAGCTGGCACAGAAGGAGGGGAGGAGTCTGGAGAGGTCAAGCTGGTAGGTCCTCGGGTATCCTGGTGAGAAGGAGAAACTGACGTAGCAGTTTGGGTTTTTGGTGGTGTGGAAGCAGATCTGCGGAAGAAGGGAGGCTGATCGTTAGCTGGGTCTAGGGTTGTGGAGTCATCTAGTGGAGGTTGGGTAGGTTTCATGCCTAAGAGAAGTTGGGATGGGGACCAAGCAGAACTCATAGAGGGGTGAGAGGACTGCTGGCAGTGTGTATGGAGATCTCTTGAAACGATCGTGTCTAACGTGCTGTTAGCCGGCCATTTTGAACCATTTTCTAAAGAGTATAGAGTCCAAACCTTATTGAGAGGTGTATCAATTTTGAGGGCCTCAAATCAGGCCTTAATTTAAGAGATTTGAGATTTTCCAGGAGACATCCCAGTAGGGTGCCTGGAGGTATGTTTGAAGATCATTTAGTGCCATGGTGGGGATGTTACTGAACTATTCATGCTGGTGTCCCAGAGAATAAGTTTAGTAACCGGATGTCAGCCCACCTAGAAATTCAGGTCGTCATGAATAATTTCTAGGGGCTGCAGCTAGCAATTTCCCAGATCAGCGAGATGGTCACACAGCTCCAGAAACCACACCAGGCCAAACAGTTCCACGTGGGAGGCTTACTGGGGGTGGGGGGTGGCAGCAAGAAGAGAAGAGGGAAGAGAGAGGGAGATCAGAGGGGCCTTCCGTTTATATACGGAGAGTGGCAAAGCCACAGGTAAAGGTGGGAGGTGGACCAAGTGGATTCTGGGAATATGGTGGCTGTTGCCTTGGCAACAGGTGGGCAGGTCGTTCTCTCGCCTGAGTGTGATGTCACTGGTTTGGAGGTCCTGATGCCAACATATCAACCTAAAATATGTTTAAAAGATGTGGTATATGGCATAACCGCACTGTGAGATATTATTCAGCAATAATAAGAGCAAATCACTATTATTATTTCAAAACATTGGGGAATCCCAAAAGCATTTGTTGAATAAAGGGTCAACTTCCAAAGGTCACATCCCGTATGATTTTATTGATACCCATCTCTAAATCCATCCAAGCAGAGAGTTATAGACCAGTGGCTAACAAGGTAGAGATGGCAGGGATAGAGCTGGGTAATTAGACTGTATAAAGGTCGAGGAGGGACATCTTTGTGTAGGTGGAGCATTTCTCTGTCATTCTGTCCACCAATTTATACACAGAGAATGGTGCACAACTCCTCAGGCCTTGTATCAATGTGGATTCCTGGCTTAGGCCTTTTATAGGAAGTGTCCAGGGTGTAACCAATGGGGAAGGAAAAAACAGAGTGAAGGGTTTATAGGACCCATTCACACTACCCTTATAGCTTGTCGTGTGCCTATAATTATTTAACAACTTAAAAAATTAAAGAAACTAATATAAGCATGTAAATGAGTATTCTCGGGAGAAAGAGGGGACATAGCCCTCAAACATAACATAACATCGAAACAGAATACAGACCAGTGAAGTTGGGAAGCTTCATGTGCAGCATGCTTTCTGTATCTGACAACTGCATGAACACAGGGTCTGTCTGTCAAAGGCAGATTGGAGATGGGGGCGTCCGGCTATACAGCCAAGTGCTCACTATAATTCCTGCTTGGTTGCTTACTACTTAAGTCTGTGCGAACACGTACTCTTCTTGAAAAAAGAAAATAGAAAAGCTCTGATGTGACATGTGCCAGGTGACATGGTCTTATTTCCTTTCTCTTTGTCCTATAGACATTCCATACAGAGGCTGTGAGTGCCTTGTAATCAGAAGCTGGGCATTCTTACCAACGCTTATTTCAGGGTCCAGTTTTAATATGTGGACACCTACATTAATCATCATTTCTGTTGCTTCCATGTATGCTTATCTTTTTTTAAAAAAAAAAAAAACCACAAATCTATATTTGGGATATCTCACATCTACTTCAGCTTCCCTACTTTTCCCTACAGTAGAGGGATCAGGAATTTACAATTTACAATACACTACGGTGCTTAGAAATATGTGTTCTTTTCAGCTTTCTCCTGGCCTAGGAGTCGTTAGCAGGTCTAATCTTACAGCTGGCAACACTTTTAACGTGTCTAGTTTCACCCAAATTAATTTACAGACAGGGGAAATACACGGAGTCCCAATTAGACTCGGGCTCCTGAGTAATTCCGCAACAGGCACCTATTCAATTATCCAAGGTCGGGATGAGACCTGACTCCCCGAGTGCAATGAAAACCTGGAGATTGCTTTCCACTCTCAGTCACTCCAGGCCTGCAGGTTCAGAGAGAGAACAATGTGCACTGTGAAATTCAGATTCTCAAATACTTTTTGTTACCCAGAAGCCAGTGCATCAAGAAGAGAAGCATGAAGTTAGCGGTGCTGATGCTCCCTGAGTTCTAGGGGACAGTCTTTGTTCACAGAACTTAAAGCCTGCTGCAATTGAGAATAAAAACATTTGCAAATTTGGGGGTGGGTATTGGTTTTCTAAACTTTCGAATACAGAAAGTTTGGCAAGTTGGCTCCCACGTTACATTTTTGTAATTGCCCCAGAGATGTCGTAAATGTTCTCAGTATGAAAACGAAGGTGCACTATGGGAAAAGACGGGCGTTTTTTATTCACTTGGGTATGGTAAATGGGTCATTGTGTGCACCATACATAAAAATCTGTTACTTTACAAGTTAATACTATATAGCTTCAATAATGTTTAAATACATAAATAAATAAATAAAGGCTTAGTGGGCAAAGCACTTGCATGAGGGCCTGGGTTTGATCATCAGAGCTCATGTAAAACAAACAAACAAACAAACAAAAAAGGAGGGCATGGATATGTGTGCTTATAATCTCCTTGGGGAGACAGATGAGACCTCTGGGGCTCACTGCTCACCATGCCAGTTGAATGGTTCAAGCCCTGGGTTCAAGGAGGAATGTGACCTCATAGCACCTGGTGTAAAGTGACCAAGGCAGTTAGCCTCTGGCCTGTACACACACACACAAACACACACACACACACACACACACACACACACACTTTGGCTGAGAAAGATCGTCGTACTGGGAGAAGGTCTGATAGATCTCGAGGTAAAACTGACTATTCCCCAGACAGGAAGGCCTTCATAGAAACCCTTAACCTGTGTCATGTGTCGCTTGACCTCAGAAAAAAGAGAATGAGGACATTCTAACCTTAGGGCAGCAGGGGGTGTGCTTATTTGTATGCCATCAATCAAATGCTTGCCAGACCACAAGACTCAGTACTCCGTGTGCCTATAAAAATAAAGTAAAAATGATGTCATTAAACTCAACTTGCTATGAAAGGTTATCTCACACTCACAAAATAGTGGTTGTTAAGGCAGTCAGAATTCTTAAGGAAAATGCTGAATGATCCTGTCATCTGGGTGTTGTTTATAGGGTCCCTGCCACTTAGATGTGCTCCTGAAGCACTGGCTTCCACAAACACACACTTGTACACGTTGACTTTGGCATCCAGCCGAGGCAACTTCAGAGTTGTTTCAGTCTTAAAACTTCATAGCAATATTGTCTCTCGGATTCTAAAATTAAAATATTTAATGGTCATGCACACACTTTCGTATCAAGAACAGGATTATGTTTTCTAGTGGGGAAATGCCAGGGCTTATGGGGGTTGTATTCCCTCAGCCTTTGACTTCCTCTCAGATTTGAGTGAGCTTCAGTGCCTCACTGGTTCTCCACAGGTCTTCCTATCTCTTTTTTAGTCTCTGAACCCTCTAATTCCACTTTGATTCCCTGTGTCTCTCTTGGATCACTATACTGAATGTATGGCTGCTTTTTTCTGATCATCACAGATGTGACTCAGTTCATAGCTCTAAGATTCACTCCTTGGGAGCCTATCATAACTATTTCCTGAGGCTTCCTCCAACAATTTATGGCAGCTGCAGACACCCACCGCCAAATATCAGGAGAGTCTTGTGGAAGAGTGGAAGAGAAGACTGAAGCAGCCAGAGAGATCTAAGACACCACAAGAAAACCTACAGAGTCAACTAACCTGGGCCCATGGGGGCTCAAGGAGCATGCAGGGGATGGACCTAGGCCCCTACACATTTGTCTCAGATGTGCAGCTTGGTTCATGTGGGTCCCCTAACAATTGGAGCAGACGCTGTCTCTTATTCTGTTGCCTGCCTTTGGATCCCTTCCCCTAGCTGGACTACTTTATCAGGCCTCTGCTGTGACTTGATGTGACACGGTGGGTTGGTACCCATGGGGGAATTCCCATTCTCTGAGGGGAAGGGGAAGGAGTAATGGGGGAAGTGTTTGTGAGAGTAGGACTGGGAAGAAGGGAGGGAGGCTGTGATTAGCATGTAAAGTGAAGAAAGGAAGGAGGGAGGGAAGGAAGGAAGGAAGGAAGGAAGGAAGGAGGAAGGAGGAAAGAGAGAGAGAGAAATTATTCAGTCCTTGGTCAGATCTATCACCTTACAATAAAGAATACCAGAATGCCTGTGGTTTTGAATTGGTTGTCTTCCTCTAAGTGTAGGGACCATTTACAAGGTGTCTAAAGATTGCAGACCCAAGTATCCATGTATAGTCCTAGGAGCAAGAAAGGAGTCTGTACTCACATGAGAAAAACAATGAACAAAAACAGGTTTTGAGACTGGCTGGTTCAGACTGGGAGACCCTTGCTCTTCTTTTTAAATTCAACCCAAGATTCCAGGGAACGAATTTACAAAGTCACAGATTGAGAGACAGTAGGCACTTGACTAGGCATGATCTAGGACTTTTCATATTCTGCAGTGCATATTGGAAAGTACCACATGAAACCATCCGTATCATAAACAACAAATCTATGATCAACTAAAGCAGGGACTCCCCTATTCTAGACAGATAGAATTTTCCTGGGCTGCAATGAGCCTGTCTCCCACAGTCTGGCAAGTATAAGGCCTCCAGGGGTATGGAGGTGGGGACAGTGCTAACAGATCCATAACCTGCCTTCAAGACCCATCCTACCCAGTGAATATGTCCATGGCCCCAGCTACTGGTCCTCTCAGTAGTGGCAGGCCCAGGATCTCAAAGCCAATGATAGAAAGTGGCCAAGGTCAGTGTGTCTTTAACTAACACCCAAAGGTCCAGCAGGGCAGGTAGATCTCAGAAGAACTAGAATATAGTTCACAGATTCTCCCCTAAAGAGCTTTGAGAGGAGACTGAGTATCACTGGTATTCAAGTCTCACAAGCAAGCTGGGATCCATACGTAGCCCAAAATACAATATATGTAAGATGGAAGATTTAAATCAAAGAAGGAGATCCTAACACTATACCTAAAGTATTCAAGATATCTAAAACTCTCATGAGTAATAACAGTAAATGGTCAACAACAACAGCAACAACAAAAATGCAACCTGAAAGAGTAAAGAAATTCAACTGGCTTTCCAAACATAGAGGCAAATCAAATGTTTCAGTTAGCACTAATAGTTCTAAAGGGACCGATAGAAAATTGAATACACAATTATACATTCTCTTGTAAATTCAAAAAACAGAAACTTGAATTTAATAACTGCACTTTGTCAATTGACCCACGGGGAAATTAACTATATGACTGAAATATGTAGGAGTCAGAATTAAAATCTCAATGAAGAATCTCTTGGTTGTGCCCAGTTTTGTGATATTTTAACACAACATTGCCATCCATAAGGTTCATACACTCAATAACTGCAATTGATTTACAAAAAAATAATGTCTGGATACATGGTACATGGTTAAGACCACTGGTTGCTCTGCTAGGGAATCCTGATTCAGTTCACACCTACACAGCAATTAACAACTATCTGTAACTCCAGTTCCTTAGAATCTAACAGTCTCTTCTGGCCTCTGCAGGCTCCAGAGGCCATTTGTGTATGCAGGCTCTACATACACAAATTCAAGATGTTCATGTAGGCAAAACACTCAAATGGATAAATTATCATCATCATGATCATCATCATCATCATCATCATCATCATCATCTAGTTAATTAATTTGATAATCTCATTAATATTCTAAATGTACTGATGACTTTGTGTTGGACATATGTGAACCAGGGTCAAAAGTTTGATATGTCTACACATATATTGGAAGGAAGGTGTAAGGGACAGTCACCATGAAGGCAGACCATCAACATTTATACCTGACAATGACAAAAGAGAGTTACAAAGGCTCATGGGACAGAATCAGAAAGCCCAACACCTACACCATTAGATTCCTGAGAAAGAAGGAATTATGGAAGCACAGATGCATTTGAAAACTAACCTTGTACTTTGATAAAGGTTATGCAATAACACATTTCAGCTAAAAATTCCCTCAATGTGATCAAAGATTACAGCCCCAAATACAAATCCAAAGAAATCCCAAAGAGAATATTTAAGAAGTAAAATTTTGACATCTGTAGACAAAGATGAACAATGATAACTAGCAGGAGGGAGCTGATACCTCATCAGCAAAGGAAATTGATTCAGATAAAGAAAATGTCTCATTGGAATGAAGGGGGCCAGGGTGTTACCACAGATCACTCAAAAGAGAGCTCAATAGGAGAACCTTCTGGAAGGACAGAAACATCTCCATTTCTCTAGTAGAAGAAACATAAAGAGATTGTGTAATCGACAGAGAGATCTTCGAATGAAGAAGCCAGATTTTAAAAGTTGTACAGCTAAGGTGCTGGATAGGAAGAAAGGTTTCAATACTTTAGCTGAAGTGGTAATCACTTGACAGCAAGATGTTATGATTGGGTGGATTCATATATCTACCGCAACACTCAGAAAAAGGCTGAGAAAAATCTGTAAAATAATAGTCTTATTCACATATAAATGGCTCAAACTGAAAGTCCAAAATGGAATGCTCAAGTACTCACAGGAAATGGAAGAAATAAGAAACAGGAAAATAAAAATTTCAAGCTACCTGCACAAAAAAAGCAAGGTTATATAAAATATCAAAATGAGTGGCATCAGAGCATCTAAGGATGAGTGGGGCTTTGTGGAATCACAGGATTAACCCTAAAAGTGCTGTAGTAAAGAACACATCTCTAAGGTGGACAATGCTGAGGAAGATGGAGAAGAATACACACCCACCCAGGTTGTCCTCAGTCAACAGACAAAACAAAAATCAGTAATGTCGTCCCACAAGGACTGTGGGGACTAATTTTAAGTCATGCACCAGGGAAAGCCTTGACTGAGTGTAGCGATTCCATCCCATAGAGTGAACCCAGAGTGGGGTAGGGGGAAGGGACTGAGTGTGTGCTCTGGCTCTGGGCTTCATGGTCACCATGATTTGAGTATCTCTATTTCTCCCCAGCTTCCTCACCACAGTGTACAGAAACTCTGAAACTATGAGCCCAAATAAACCAATGTCCCCTCGTGTTCTTCATATCGAGATGACATGTCCCCGTTGTCTTCATTGTCAACATAAAGAAAAGTTGAACTGCTATGGGGAACCTCTCTAACCCTTACAGAACTGTCAATCAACATCCTTGTCAAGCATCTAGGAAACATTTCCCAAGGCAGAGCATACCTGTAACAAAGGAATCCTTAACCAATCTACAGGAACTGAATAACAGAGTGCACATATACAACCACCTTGAAATCCAGCTAGTCATGACTGACAGTGAGTGGAAACATCTTCAAACAAACAGAAATGAAATAATAACTTCCAAATGATCCATATACCCAAGAGGACATCTCCGGGACATTCAAAATGTCAAATATGCGATTTAAGGAAAATCAAATCTCAACTTGTCATGGAAGCCGAAAGTATGAAGAGGGGGAACTCACAGTTGACATCAGCAAAGAAGAAAGATTTCACACTGAGCCCCAGTTCCTGCTCAGAAAATGGGGAAGGAAGCAAGACCCAGCAGGTAGGCAGCCAAGGCGCTGATAAAACCAAGAGCAGAAAGAAGGAAAATTGAAGCAGAACTGCTAGAGAAAAATCACCAAAACAAGAGGTTATTATTTGGTAGAATTATCAATAGAATCATTTAAACTTCCACAGAGCTGACAATGAAGAAAAAATGATGAAAATTAGAAATCTCAGTCACAGAACAAACTCTGTAGTCACTAAAACAATACACTGACAACTTGATGCCCCTGTTTTCAGCAACCTTGAAGAGGACCCCCAACCCCTGACAAGGCACAAATGTCTCAAACCTTAGTCCAAAAGAATAAGCAACGAGACTCGTAATTCAAGGCTTCCTGAAAACTAATCTCCAGCCATTGGGTTTTGCTGAGATTTTCACCAAACCTTTAAAGTTTGGTTGGTGCTGAATGTAGGAAGGAGAGACACAGACCAGAAAGGGTAAGACATCCCAAGAATTTAGACACAAGTGTGCTGAAGTCTGAGAGAACACAGCCTTGTGTGTTTGGTTACTTGGTAACCAGGTGGTGGTGGTACATTTGGAAACTTGTGGGAATTTTAGGAGGTGGGACCTTACTTGAGGCAGTAGGTTGGTGGGGCATGTCTTAGAGGTGACAACCAAACCTTACTCATGGTGGATCCCCTCTCTGCCTCATAGCATCCCATGCCTTTAAGCAGCCATTCCCACTGTCTTCCCCATAGCTGTGAACTGCCACAACCACCGTGCCTTCTTGGCCACAATGGAATGTACTGCCTCTAAAAAGAAACCAAAATAAATCCTCCCTCCCGTGAGTTACTTCTTTCAGGTCTTAAATGACAATGATGGGGAAAGGAACCAACAGAGATCCCAAGAGACTTCTAGCAGATTGAGTACAGAGATGCATACAAAGTCTAACACATGATGGACAGGTATTGCTGTTCCCAGGTGTGCAGGGCTGGTTCAATAACCCAACATTAGTCAATGTTATCCATCATAAAACTTAAGAGGGAACATAGTACTATCAGATCAGGTCAACCACCAAAGCACTTGAATACACACACACACACACACACACACACACACACACACACACACATATAATTCATGGTGAAAAGGAAGTCATTATTTTAGATATGGATGTGAACTACTTTAGCATAAAAAACCCTACAAGCCTACACCTAATACAACTTATTAGTGAGAAAGTGAAAGCTTTTGTTCTGTGATCAGAAAGAAGGAACGGTATCCATGCTCACCATTGCTACTTATCAAAACTGGAAGCTTTGGCCAGTACAATGACAAAGAAAACAAGCAATGACCTATAGATTGGAAAGACATAAAATAACATGTACATAAGATAAAATTGCTCATGTAAAAACTATGGAGATCTCTTCATAGAACTAATGACTGAATTCAGCAAGACTGGAAGACTCAAACTTGACACAAAAGTATCCACTGCATTTTTCTACACTCACAAAGGACATATGGAACAAAGCTTAGAGCGTGATTCTATTGAAGAGTACTCCAGATCCCAGTGAGTAGTTAGATATAAATCCACCAAAGCATGGAGAGATTTCTATAGTACCCAAATTACAAAATGATGATTAAGAGAAAAACAAAACCAAATAAGCAGACAGACATACTGTGTCCAAAGACTGTGACAGCTTACAAAATAAAGGTGTCAATTCTTCACGGACTGGTCTAGGAATTAAATGTACTTGCTATCAAAATTTAAGCAATACAATTTGTACATAGCCACAGGTTTATCCAAACACTTACTGGAAAGAAAAAGCCCCCAAGACAATCAAAATAAATTTCCCAAAGAATTATGCTCCTGATGTTCAGCTTCCCACATGGCCGCATTCATCAAGACGGGGAGCCCAGCACAGACACATGGATCAATGAGACAGAATAGAGAGCCCGGAAACAGACCCACACAAACATGCCCAGCTGATTTTTGACAGAGATAAAAAAGCAATTGAAAGGAGGAAGGCCAGCTTTTAAATAAATGATGTTGTAGCGATCGGACTGCCCTAGCAAAAATACGAACTTTGACCTAAGCCTCATATTTAATACAACGGTCCTTTAGCGCAGAACATAGATTGAGGAAGTATATTTATTATTCATTTTGACTGATTCACTGGCTGACCTAAAAGGCATAGAAGGATGATGTCTGTCCTTGCAGGTATCTGGGTTTTCTTTGCAGGCCAAGGATTACATTTCCAGAGTATCCCATTCGTCTCCTTCACAGATGATTCTCTGGGATGGTTCTTTCTCCCATGCCTTGCTGGATCCACTACACACAGGAGAAAGACATCAGTTGCCACTAGTCCATATGGTGTGCCATTCTCTCTCCTTGGACCTCGGCGTGACAGTCTGTCACAGCTGAGTCACCTTCCAGCTGGTTCCGCACTCCTCCAGTGCCTGGTCAAGGACCCAGCATCAAGTGTGAGTTCAATCCCTGTGGCTATAGCGATTCTCATCATCACTTTACATGGAGATTGGATGCTCTCTGTGTCATTTGTTTGGAACATTAATACTCTGGGATGATCAAGAGAACTAGGCTACAAACTGGGATTCCCCAAATAAAAAGGCCAAGCTGAAGAGAGCCAAAGGCTAAGCTGCAACCTGAGCTTTGTCTCTTCCTGCTCCAGTCAGCATTTGCTCAGCCTTAGCCTGAGCACTAACGTTCTCCTTACATTTAACGTCTCTACCTTTAAAGTGAAGTGAAAGGAGACCCTCCTCCATGGGGTAGCATCACTTGAAATTTAGTCATCCATGTTTGACTATTGCATTTATGGTTCAACATTTGAATGATTAATTTTCTCAAATGTTGTGTCAATAGACAATGATTACACTCATGATAATCTTTAATTCAGAGTTGATGTCATCTAAGCATTCCAAGATACATTGCCAAGACAGGCATGTCACACAGAGGATTTACATGAGTTACAAAGAAGCCCACATCCACTTGCTTGTGAGGTGGGCTGTGCTGGTCTCTGTTCATCTTCCTAGACATCCTAGTAAAAGCTTCACACAAGGGGGAGAAGGCCCTTGGATTGGCCAGTTTTCCGGGTTAGGAACTGAGGTAGTCTACTTACAGAATCAAGACATTCTGTGGGCTTTGGGTTTGAGATTTCATCACCTAGAAGGACCTCTCCTGCTTTCATGGGACAAGCTACCTCCACTGGAGAACTCTGTCCCTTCGCCAGAGGAGAGAACTCTGTCCCTTAAGCAGATTTGGAAGGGGGCTAATGGGGTGTGTTTATTGCAATTTCTGCTCCTCCTAATAAAATATACATGTGATAATTCAATACTTGATGCATTATTGATACGTGGCCCATTCATGCAAACTGTAAATGAAGGCTGTCTCATCTCTCTCCACACACAGCAGGAAACTTCATATTGTATAAGAAAAAGCTGATGTTTAAATGAGTCTGAAGTCCTATATAGAGATCTAAGACTGTGTTTTTAAATTTTAATTTAATTTAATTTCACAGAGTATGGACTCTCCAGATTGAGAAGAAATCTCTTATATCACAAGGCAACAGAGCAATCACATAGTTTCCCACCCTATCCACAGTCACCAATGGCATGCACTACGTTTGACTGTGTAAAGTGATAATTACTTACCTCATTTCCACTGTCACCTATACTGTTTCCTAAAAGTAAAATCATTGTTGCTGTGTGTCTAGAGGTGTGTATGTGTGTGCATGTGTGTATGTGTGTGTGTGTGTTTAAGTGTCTGTGTGTGCATGTGTGTATGTGTATGCATCTGTGTGCATGTGTTGTGTGTATATGTGTACATGTATGTGTCTGTATGTGTGTGTATGTGTGTATAAGTGTCTGTGTGTATACGTGTATATGTGTGTATGTATCTATGTGTGCATGTGTGTGTATGTATATGTATGTGTGTGTGTGTGTGTCTATGTCACATATGGTTTGCTTTCTGCTCCATGTTCATTTAGAGTAGAGGTGGCATCACTGTCTTCTTCAACTGCATTGTAGTACCAATAGGAAGAGAGATGTTGGAGGTCAGGAAATAGATACAGCACCGGAAGAGAGCAACCGAAACAGTAAGAAGGCCATTGGTTCACAGAGAGAAGCATCTCTCTCCTGAGTTTCTTCAAAGAGAAAGGAGACCAGAGTGAGCTGTAATCCAGCTCCTTCTGCATTCTGTCACAGGATTCCTTGGGACTGTACTGAAACATGGAGCATGACACTGGGCACAGAATTCATCGAGACAATCTAATGGGGACAAGGCCATTCACACTGTTAGGGGCAGTCTTCCACATTCCAAGACTTTGCTTAAATATTTTTCACTTTAAAAATTACCTTCACAGAAACATCTGAACTAATATTTAAATGAAAGTTAAGTTTCGTGAGGTAAGGGCACACATACAGTTAAGACTCGCGCTGTCTGAAGACTTTACACCATGTACTTCTTGTCTCTAAATTTATTTGAGTAATCTATAAAACTGGCTTAGATTCAGAGAGTGAAAATAAAACCTGGCTTTTTTCTTGAAAGAAAGTGCAGGTCTTATTGCAAAAGGGTGTAAAGGGTTGGAGATAACCCAGCTGGGGCTGCCCCCGGCCCTTGGCTGTGCACCTCACCTTGCCTCTGTATACCTTTAGTAGGTCAGCTGCTCCCCATCACGGGGGACAGTGCTTCCTGGTATGGATTGAGCTGATAGGGTTCTCCTGCCACAGGTCAGAAATTCATGGCCACGGGTAGGGTAGAATCCTTTGGTGGGCCAGTACAGCTGCACAGAGTACCTGAGCAGATGAGGACTGAACACCACCCCCTTTTCTAGTTCAAAAGCTGCGGAGAAACTTGGGAGTTCACCATCCCCCGTTTGACAACCCAACTATCCTGAACTTCTCTAAACACACACCCAGAAAGGCTGCAATCAAGCCGAGGTGGCTGTCAATGATGTCTACTACACAGAAACAACTATCCCATGTCCCCACACCTGCCTCTCTACAGCCAGGATGTATCTGGCACCACTGCAGCTCGTTACCATGTGATCACAAACAATAGATTCTTAATGGGACATCGTGGGTGTCTAACCCCTTTGAGGTCTAATTCTGGCAGTAATTTATTTTTGGGTCTCAGATCTGCAGATCCTGGTCAAGGCTTCCTTGGAACTGGCTGCTGTCCTGTGACAATTGCAGGATGTGGGAGCAGAGAAGGGGACAGAGAAAAGGAAGCCAATGAATATCCCTCAGATGGCCCCGGTCTCATGGTTACTAAGTCCCCTTGGAGCATGTCCTGGCATGTCATAGGAAAGCATCTAAAGGCTTCCTGGAGAGGGGAGGGGAGGAGGGAAGGAGAGGAAGGGAGGAGGGGGAGGGGGGAGGAGGGAGAGGGGAGGGAGGGAGGAGGGGGAGGGGAGGGGAGATGAGAGGCAACAGTTCCACCTGCAGCTTGGGCTGCAGCACACTTCCTGATAGGAGCATGTTAATAGCTGCAAGTTGTACCTTACCCTACATCACTGTGATTCCCACAGTAGGAGGCAGGGGACCTAGGCCGATGTCTATGTTCCCAAGAAGTGCACTGGGGCCAATGTTTGATATCCTGAGCTGTCCACGAAAGGCAGGCGTAGGTATCGGAGTTCTTTTCCTGCTGGCATGGCTTCCTTGTAGAGACAGGTTCTGGCCTTGGCCTCAGCTCATCACTAATGAATAGGCGATTTCATAACAGATTTCTGAGTCTCTGAAGATCGCCCATCCTCTGTAAGCCCCGGAGGTCATAGGGCTGCTGGGAAATACGAGGGATACTTAACAGAACTAGGTGATGGGGAAACACTTCCTGCCCACTTGTTTCAGCAGGAGAGCATAGGTGCTGTGTGTTTGTTCAGCACAAGGAGAAAGGCCACCCTTTGTCTCGCAGTGGCCGCTAACGTAATTTACCAGGCCAAAGGATAGGCCACAGGATCCAATTCTCAGCGGACCACAGGACCGAGATGAGGACCTAGAGGACCTGATAATCTCGTTCCGATCGATCAGTTTCTTAGGCAGTATCCTTTGGTTGAGACTTTTCAGATAAGTAAAGGAAATTAGGTTGGAAGCAAAATGCTTCTTTCTCAATGCAACTCACACGTGGTCCACTCAGCCTGGGGGTGCAGCTGCCTGGCCTCTCCTGGGGTTCTCCGGCCCATTGAGGGACAGTTACTGTACTCCAAGCAAAGCCCTCTGCGCCACGGCTCACTGAATAAAACACTGCAGTTTCTCCCATTGACTGCCTGAAATAAAATAATCTATGATGCATGAACAAGTCTAAATGAAATAATAATATCCTTAGCAGTGAAAAACGGATTGGTAATACAGTAATTGAGCAGATTTATCGCCGTCTCCTTGAGCTAGCCTGCTGAAACAGCCGGCTATTTTATTTAATCTCATATCAGAGGAATTACTGGCTGGTAATCCATTGTTAAACATCATTTAGAATGATGGATGAAAATGTCAGCTTTTCCAACATAATCAATTCATATCTCATTAGCACATATTATTTATAGTTCTCATAATGGGACCTGCAGGGGTCTCCAGGGGGAGATGGAGACCTCAGCTGTTGTCGAAATGAGATGAGATATACTGTAGCTTATGAGTTAATAACTGCATATAAAAAATACTTCTCCACAGTATTGATTGCTCGCACCATTTTACGAATGAATTGAGCGGCTGGGCTGCCCCTCGTGCTGTGCCTGGCAGCCTCCTCTCCCATGACTGTTCAGATTCATAATTTAGCACTAAATATTTTTTTAAGAAAATAATAATTGGGATTTTATTTGAGAAGAACTTTCTCACACTGGGAGAGTGAGTCCTTGAATGCCAAGTACCCAGAAACAGGGCACACTCAGCAGCAGCTGACCGTTAAGGACTGGTCGCTCCCTGCCTGCCACCTATGAAGATAAATGGGGGCATTTCTTCCGCTCCAGCCCAGTTGCTTTTTAAGGATATCGTGTGCTGCCTCTAAGACCAGTGGAAAGTAAACCTTGATTCATGGTCCTCACCCTGCCGATGGACCATCAGTAATCACGGGTACAGTGTCAACCGCTGTCTCAATTAAACTGCATTTGAGAATCATTTTATGCTCCAGCTCATAAACATCAATAAAGGAAAATGAGTTATAAATGACTGTCGGGAGTACAAAGAGCCAGCTCATATTTCAGAAGAAAATGAAGACGGAACGTAGCTTTTATTTGCCTGCGGAATTTCCATTAACTGCATCACTGACAGGAGAGGGCTGGATCAATAGCCGGCCTGCCGCAGAAAACCGTTTCTGGCTGTTCAGCAGCCGGTGCGAAAGGAAAGCCGTCATATTGTGATCTTTATCAGATAATCTTCATTATGGCAGCCTCGTGATCTATGTACACGCAGCAGCTCGGGGCACTTCTAATTCTTGGCCCTATTTGTGGTTGGTGCGTAGAGCCCTGTCACAAATTATTTGTTTACGGCGATGAAAAATCTTCGGTGATCATTCTCTTTATTCTCTTCATAGGTAATCTATATCCAGAACTTTCTCCCAAGACTGCTTTATCCACTCAGGATTTTTCAGGAAAGTGTTATATCAAATCTTCCCTTCCTGTGCTGCAGAGAGAAGAAGCGCCCACCCACACAGCCACTCATAAGCTTCCTCTTCAAGTTCTTGGGGAAATTTTGTTTTCTCTGTGAACTGCTCATCTCCCTTTAATTGAACAGAAAGTGCTGCCAGCCATGAGACATAAAAATGGCCGCTTCATGGACATGCAGATGCTGCAAAAGAGGTTTTTTTCCTTCAGTCTGTATCCAAGCAAAAAGAAGTATTCTGGAGAAGTATTCTGGAGAAGTATTCTGCTAAGTGAGGAACAGAACGAGCCACCTGAGAGGCTCTTACATGAATGCCACAGTATGGAGAGAGTTCCTGGCTGATATCAGGACCTGTTCTGTCAGGGGCCGGAGCAGATGCATCAGTGGGTAAAGTGAAGGTCAGGAAGCCTGAGGACCTGAGTTCAGATCCCCAGGACCCACCAACAAAGCCTGACATTGCAGTGCACACTTACAGCCCTAACGTTGGTGAGATGAGGCAGGAAGATTGCTGTGGTTTACTGGCCGGCCAATCTTGCCAAACCAGTGAGCTCCAGGTTCAATTAGAGACGCAATCTCAAATCCTCAGTGGCTGAAGGATTGAGGAAGACACCCAGTGTTGACCTCTGGCTTCCACATGCACACACGCATGAACACATATATCTCCAGACATATACATGCACACATGAGAACACACAAACACACACACACAAATATTCCTTACACAAGTCTGCAGAAAGCCAACATGGAGGGCCATGATTTCAGATTCCTCGCCACTGTGACTCATGAATGGAGCCACTGAAAGGTTAGACCCCCAAGGAGGCAGCTGAAGGATGTTTGTGACTGATTGCCTACCAAGATTAGAGTTTAAACACTTTATTTTTACAGTAATAAGATGTTCTCTTTAGATTTATTTTATTTTTAAACTCTCTCTCTCTCTGTCTCTCTCTGTCTCTCTCTGTCTCTTTCTGTGTGTATGTGTCTGTGTGCACGCATGTATGTACTGTTGTTCACAGAGTCCAGAAGAGGATGTCTGGTCCCCTAGTGCTGTAGTTACAAGTGGTTGAGAACCACAAGATGTTGGTGCTTGGAACTGAACTCAGGGCCTCTGAAAGAAAAGTATGTGCTCTTAACCGTGTGTGTATGTGTGTGTGTGTGTGTGTGTGTGTGTGTGTGTGTATGTGTGTGTGTATCACTTATTTATTGCCTCTCCCTGGCTAAATATCATCTCACTAAACTAATAAAAGCTTGGTACCATTGTCAAATTTTTCTTTTAAAGTGAAACACTCAGTATTAGGATATGGAAGAGGGACTGGAGAGACAGATTAGCTGAAAAAGTACTGACCTCAGAAGCATGAGAACCTACGTTTAACCCTTGGAAATCACACACACACACACACACACACACACACACACATTTATATTAGTATATACTTGTAATTCCAGTGTGGACGAAGGGGTGAAGACATATTCCCAGGACTCACTGCTGGACAGCTAGACTAGTCTGCTTGGTAATCTTCAGGCCAGTTACTTTGTCTCAAAACTAAAGTGACAAGCTCCTGAGGACTAACTCCTGAGGTTGCTGTCTGGCCTCCGGAGGTTTGCACACATATTTGTGCGTCAACTTACGCACATTTATAGACATGTACACACATGAACCAACATATACACACAAAGAATCTGAAGACAATATTAGTTTAAAACGTAATTTACACAGCACAGGAGCCACCACACATATATTCGCCAGGGTATGGGCCTGGGAAGACTCCTCTCATTTCTGACTGAACCCTGTTCTCTTCCTGCCCATTAGTCCTGGATGCCAGCCGTCCTCATGTCTCAGCCGGTTGCAAGGAGCACACGATGGTGTGGTACCTGATCATGGGTACCTGCTCTGCATTCTCAGCAGAGTTATTTGATGTTTAATGTATGTTGTACAACTTCAAACAATCCACAGGAAGGGCCCTGGTGGCCTTTCTTCTGACTTTTCTTTCAGCAATAGTGACCACTAAGGAGAGGGGTGGGGACTGCTCATTCTCATAATAGAACTGTTCACCTGCACCGCCAAGTACTCTGAAGCTGGAGAGCTTGGAGGGAGCAGGAAACCCTGCTGGGACAGGTTCTTGTTGTCTGCTACACACGCTCCCATCTCCCATCATACACATCAGAGAATGGAGTCAGTGGCTGAAGTTAGACACAGACAAGACCTTAGACCACTGCAGGGCTCATGCCTCACATCAATCTTTTCAGAACAGAGTTATTTGGACATTCAACAGATAGAAGTTTTGATGAGATCAGAACCCAGAAGTCCTTAGGCTCTTCTATGTATGACTTGTGCGGGCATGAAACTGCGACGGCTGCTTTGAGAAATAGCTTGGTGTTTCTCAAAATGTTGAAGAGATGTACATCTCAGAAAGTCCACTTCCTGCCATCTGCTCAAGAGTAGTAGAAACACATGTCCATACAAAAACATATATAGGAAAAGTTCTGGCAAGAATATCTACAATAGTCCAGATATGGAAACAGATATCCACCCACTGGAGGGCAGATAAACAGACTGTCCAATACATCAGTAAAAAGGAACAAAGAAACTACTCATGCTCCCAAGTGTGTAACCCTGGAAGATATGCTAAGTGAAGCCAGTCTCAAAGGTCTCATATTGCATGGCTCCATCTACTTGAAATGTCCACAACAGGCAAATCGTAACAACAGAGAGGAGATCAGTATATTGTAAGACCTCGGGGAAGCGGGTGTGGACCTTGATGGATAAGTCTTAATGTGGGTTCTTTGGGGAGTGCTGTGCACATTCTGGATTTAGTGGCTCTGATGTGAATCACAGCAGTTATAAGTGCCCTGACTGCTTGCAAACATGCTAAGGGCTCATGACAATGCCCTATAAATAGGCAAAGAGTGTGGCACATGAACTAGATGCAGACAGATTGTAGGTCAAAGCCACCAAGTGGCACTTTCATGACACAGTAAGTAGTAGAATGTCACATGCAGAATCACACAGGGCTAGTAGAGGAGCTTCTAAGTGGCTTTTCTGTCAGAACACAAATATTCCTGGAGCATTCCATAATTTACCCAAACTCGGGTTTCCCAGATAAACAGTCATCCAGCACATCTGTCAGCCACCAGGTCGTGTCTACCGAGCTCCCAACGGGTACCTCGAAACCAGTCAGGGAAGCAATGATAGCATGTAATGCTGACTGATTATGATTGATGTCTACAGTTAATGTATCACGCAGGCAAGTAGAAGCCTTCCATCCCCTTGTACTGTGGGTAGCAACACAGCATCATGGAAAACCAAGAAGCATCCTTTGACCGGGTAAAGTAGGACCTATATTCCTCCTGAGGAAGAACTCAAGAGGCTGTCTGCACCAGCAAGAGGGGAGGAGTCAAAGAGCCCAGGTCAAGAGGATGAAAGTATCCAGGCTGCCATTTGCATAGAATTCCATTAACCTCCACTCGTATTGCTTCAGGAAGTGGACACCTAGGGAACACCTGCTTTGTGCAGAGTCCCAGTGTCCACACAGTGAGAAGAAGTCAGGGCATCTCGATGAGCCTAGAATAAGTTTGTAATCCAGCAGGGGAGAATCCACACGGTTCAGTGAGCCCTCCCTTCAGGAGGCTGAATTCTGGACCTAGGCTCTTCCACACCTCTTGCTGTCTGTGCCACTGGGATTTAGTTCCTGAAGCTCCCCAAGCACTAATTCTCCCATTATTTATCAAGTGGAGCTAGTGTTATCTATCTTGCTTATCCCAGCAGAATCAGTCTTGTGGCCAAATGAGATAATGCATGAGGATTCATTTTATTAGAAAATATGCAGGTGGACGCATTTTCTTTGGGTTCTGCTGGTAAATGGCTCTCTGGAAGGTGATCGGAGGCGGGACCTGCCTCGCGAACAACTGCTGAGTTACTACTGAAGGAGGAGCGGGGCAAGCGGAAGGGAGGGTAAAACTAAGAAGGAAAGAAGCAAATCAGACTCTGCGTCAGATGCCGCGTCTCAGTTCCATATCCTGATGAGCACAGAAGCCTCAGCCATGACCTCGCGGGGCTCGCCCCCATGCCCCGAGTCCCACCCAAGGAACAACGTTTGGAGTGGGAGCTACAGGTGCTTCGGCATTGGATTTTCATGAAGAAGCTCAGACAGTGAAATGTGATCAGACATCAGCAGTTGTGTGTCTTCCAGCAACCCAAAGGGAAATCAACTGGCCTCCTCCACTTTACCTCACACGGAAGTGGGACCGAGACCATTACGGAGGCTGAAAAGGTAAAGGTATCAAAGGCTCAGTGGACCACAGCTGGTGCACTGGAGGCTAAGGTGGCTACAGTGCAGAACTAAATGTGTTACAAAAACTCGCGAAACATCACTTCTTAGAGGCTTTATTTTATCAATAAGGCTGATATGCTTGTGTGGTTTTGTTTATTTATTGAAACAGAGTCTCCAGTCTGCCAAGCTGGCCTCAGGTTTGCTATGTAGCCAAGGATGGCCCTGGGAGTCTGATCCTGCTCCTCCTGTGTGCTGAAGTGACATGCGTGAATCTCTCCCTGTTGATTCATGGCTGGGACTGGAACCCTGGTCTCCATGCAGGATTGGCTAGCACTTTACCAAACAAGCTACATCCCTACCCTTCTCTGAAGAATTTATAATAAAAAGAAGAGTTGATGGGCAGTGGTGGCGCAGGCCTTTAATCCCAGCACTTGGGAGGCAGAGGCAAGCGGATTTCTGAGTTCAAGGCCAGCCTGGTCTACAGAGTGAGTTCCAGGACAGCCAGGGCTATACAGAGAAATCCTGTCTCAAAAAATAATAAATAAATAAATAAATAAATAAATAAAGGAAGAGTTGATTTGGCTAATGAAAACAAGACCTTAGAACACACTCTAGATCTAAGGGTAGAGAGATGGCACTGCAAGGAAGACATTTGCCACCAAGATTGGTGGCCTGAGTTCTGGGAAGAGGTAACTGATTCCTCTGATCCGTACATGCCATGGAGCGCGCGCACACACACACACACACACACACACACACACACACACACACTGTAATAGCTAATTTAAATACCCCCTATCCTTAGAGAACGTATCTCAGCCTCACCCCCCCTAGCAGGCTTCAAATTCCCAAGATTTCATCCCAAGATGTCTCCTCTTCCTTGGTATCCTGAACAACAGGGCTATTATCCCAATCACACACAATAAAGCCTTCAACCCACCTGGTCACTGAGAAATTCCAACACAAAATCCATGTAACAGTCGCTAATTTACACAAAAGACACACCAATCATTTCCTATAGCTGCCAGGTACCACAACTTCCTGCAAGTTTATATACTCAGAAATTGCTGGCATGTCGCCCTGCAGAAGTACAATGTGGACTGGTCAGATTCCTCTTTCGATGTGTCATAAGGCCCAAAGCAAGTATCTGTCATCCTGCAGAGAAACTTGGAACCTGGCAGGGAATGTGCTTCTGAGCTCATTTCGATTGTTTGGAGACTTTTCTTCCATAGTCCTGTGATCAGCTTGGCTTACCTGAAGTTTCCAGAGTCTGATCTCTCCCCTTTACCCACAGTTTGTGTCTTCAAGCCCATCTCAAACCCCTTCTGCTTCAAACCTATGTGTCCTTCCAGAGCATCTCTCTGGTTGCCTTTCCTGATTTTACTTTTAAGGGCAGGTATGATAAGATAATTTTGTTCCCAAGCAGATAATCTAAAACAACTTCTTGCCAGTTGTCAACAGCATCCCTTCTACCCTGTAGGGTAGCATATCCAAATTAATGTTTCTTTTTACTACAGTGGGAGAGTGGCATGGTTTTCTCTGTAATTCTATTCCCACAGCAGTGTAACACCCATGTGCATGTCTGCCTGGTGCTGGGGTCTGCGCATGTCTGCCTGGTGCTGGGGTCTGCGCATGTCTGCCTGGAGAAAGGATTTATTCAGGGTAAGGATATTGTGGAGTGAGGGTGGAGTCCACCATGGTGAGGAGACACAGTGCTTGGAGTAGACTGGCTCAAATCCAAGAGAGTTTATAGTGTGTCTTGCTCATATCAAAGTAGCTCAGAAAACACTGAGAGTGGAAGCCAACCTGGCTATACAGCCTTCTACCTTCTCAACCGTCCACAAACTCCCCCTTTGCCAAATAACTGGGGATCAAGTCTTCCTCACACAGGCCTGTGGGAAATTCCACATTCGAATCCTACCTGAAGAGAATGTTGTCAGCCCTTCACCTCCTAGTCGCTGGCAAGTCATATGGGCCGAGGTTGTGTGCCCCTTCCCCAACAAAGGCAGAGTCTTGAGTCACTCCGGAATGTACTCTGCCCAAATTCTCACTCCGTTCTCCCTAATCCAGGTCCTTCACTCTGAAGAGCATTCCTGGACTATCAGTGCTTACCTTCTGCCTCTCCTCTAGTCCCTTGCGCTCTCTGGTTCTTCCACAACCCCCTTCACTCTCCCCACCTCTCTTGCAGCTAGCCCACCCATTCCGGTTCATCCGAACCTTGCTGTGTGGACTACTTCTTCCTGCCCCTAGCTCTACTTCCACCCCACTACACAACGCCAACCACTCCCACCATATGGACAGTGACCCTTTAGCACTTAATTCCGAAGCACCATTTTAATTCCGTATCATTATTGTCCTGACTGTGGCTTTTCATGGTACGGCCATTTTTTTCACTGTATCTGCAGATTCACCCTGTGGCTACGGTAAGCCGCTGGCTCACCTCATACCCTGTCCTCTTCCCATCAACCCTTCCACCTGGATGCTGCTTATCTGTGCTCATGGTCTGGTGTGGCCACTTGAACTCTGTATTTGGGTTTACCTCCAGACACCACTTCTGCACCTGCTTACTGGCAACCACTGCCGGGTGAGCTTCAAAAGTTCAAGCTCGACACATGCAAATCTGACAAGATTTCTACATCCTCCTCATATTTCTTATTCTTATTCTCTTCCAGGTTTGTCTCCACAATCTGCTGGTGCCTTTAAACTCGAAAATTCCCTTGAGTGCTCCCCTTGAAGTGCAAGAGACAGCAAAATGCCTCTGTTATTACCTCCCGAGATCTTAACGCATCTGTCTTCTTCTTTGTCTCCCTAGGACACCTCACCAGCTTAAGCCATAACCAACTCAGGGATTGAATTGGTTACTTTTCTCATTGCTGTGACATTACAGTAACAGTCTTAAGGTGGGAAGGGTTTGTTTGGGCTTACAGTTTGAGACAGTCGGTCCATTAGTGCAGGGAAAGTTTGCTGAGGCTAGGGGCATGAATCAGGTTGTGTGAAGCAGAAAGAGATTCTTTCTGGCATACATTGGTTGTTGGTTTTTTCTCCTTTGTCCTCCTTATTCAGTTTGCACCCTGAACACATAGTATGACCACTTACTTGAGAGTAGAACTTTCCTCCTCAGGTAGTCCTGACTAGAAACATCCTCAGAAACAGTCCCCAGTGTGGATTCCACTAATGTCCGTTAAATTTAGCTAAGTTGACCAACATAAGTCCCTAGCCTTAGGCAGCCTGTGGGCCTCTCCCCTTTGCTGCTTAAGTGCCCTGACCTGGGTTTAGAACAGTTACCCTCCTCTCCATTGTCCTTCGGGGTTGCTGGCTCCTCCATATATGCAGCCACATCCCAGAGGAGACCGCACTTCTCCAACCCCTACGCCACCCTGGCTCCTCTCTGTCTCAGATTCCCATTCAGAGTGAGAACTCCATAGCCTCCCCCCCCCCACCATACCACACTATCACTTCCACGCATATGACCTGGGCTACACCCCAGTTTCCATTGTCCCCCCAGCACCTCCTTCTTTAGGTTAGGAATTCCTGATTTCCCCCTTGGACACAGTAACATTTTCAGTGAACTTTCAAAAGGGCTTCTTTCCAATTGTGTCCCTGGACTTGCTGATTTTCATGTTGTCATCTCAGATAACAGAATATGAGTCCCTAAGATACATGAGAACCTATGGCTTTGCATGTCAGTGAAATGAACGCAGTGCATCATGGAGAGATGGGCAAGACATGGCAGTGGTGTCATCAGACAGCAGCTAGGGACACTTGCCCAACAACGATGAGAAGGCAACTCAAGCCAGCACAATGCTCAGTGTGCAGAGTTCAGATTAAGCAAAGGGAACCTCCCTCAGTGCCTGCCTGTGCTCTCCCATCTTGAGCTGAAGCTCACAGCCACCCAGAGCTTCCTTATGACTCAGAAGGCTTGGATGAGCACATGCAGGCCTTCCTCCAGTGGGTGTTGGAAAACCTGTTATGGATGCCTGGGGTGGACTGTCTAGACCTGAGCTGACCAAAGTCAAAATGCAAGCCATCAAAATCCCACTCCAAAAAGAAGCTTGAAACACAACCCTAAACAGCTCTTTGGCTGACTCTGGAACATAGGAAACAGCAAGGCTGTGTATCTATCTAAATGCATAAAATTTATCTTTTCTTCTCTACTAAAGCCAGAGTGTACACATCCATTTCCTACATTACTTTTATGATTACTCATGCTGTATATCTATAATATATCTTCATATTGCCTTAAATCTGAATGATGGCTCAAGTATTTATATTTAATTTTAAATCCCTAAAATATTAGGAAAACCCTAAACTGTCAACAGAAAACAAAACGATTCAGAGAAAGAATTTAACAGAGGCAGCAACAAAAAGAATTTAAAGTAGAAATAAATGTTAGCAAAAGAGGAAATGGGCTTGGCTGGTGGGTTCTGGTCCCACACAGACAACTTCTAACCTTTCTGTCACAATGAATGACCCAGCATATTGTGTTGTGACCCGGCATCATGTTGTTCATGCCTGCTTCTACTCAGAGGCAGGAAACCATGGAGAAAAGCACCCATTTCCTCAGAAAAGGAACCACTGATGATGCATAAGAGCCTGGGTGAGTGGTGTGCCTAAGGTGGCTGTGAACTGGCCCATGGATGTCAGCACCCTCAGAGTGCTGCAGACTCTGGAAGCCCAGCAAGCATCTGTCCACAGGGAAGGAGGGGCTCTTTTCTTCCATTTCAGGAGAGAACTCAGTTGAGAACAGCCAGTAATATGCTCACTGCTTGCTTGAGAAGATCTCAGGTTCCTCACTCTCACTATCTGTTCCTAAAGAGCTTTCCAGCAGTGAACACCCAAATGGCAGCCGTGGGGCTGTATTCTCTGTCGTTGGCCACGGAGCATCAGGGACAGCCCACAGGCAGTCAGAGCAAGCCTCAAGACTGGAACCTAACAGGACAGTGTTAAAAAGCAAATTTACAAAAAGAAAAGGGGGGAAGGAAAAAGAACAATTATAATTTACCAGTTCAAACATGAGAGAATGGACTTTAAAGCACTGTAGGGTTGGGGAACACAAATTCAAGCACTTGGGAGACAGAGGCATGAAAATCAAGAGTTGAAGATCATCCTGCATCTCAGGGCCGACCTGGACTACATGAGACTGTCTCCCCAAATCTAAAAACAATACCAACAAATAATGGACTTAACAGAAGCTGGAACACTGGGTTTTGGCCCATAGTCAGACACTCAGGTGGCCAGAGGCAGGGACAAGGACAGGGAGGAAGAGGGAAACTCATCAGAGTCATGTGGTTCTGAAGCTGGGATCACCTCAGGCATGCTACTTCCATGGCTAAGAGATAAAACTAATGTTACTTCTTTCTGCTCAGCAATAGTGGCATCTCCCACTGTTCTGAGGAAGGAAGCAGTCATTCCACTGCCATAACCAGCAAGAGTCTTCCTTCTCCACACATATCTAGGTCATCACCAGATGTTTCACTCAAATCATGAAAGAATTCATGAGTGTTCTCTACATAGAAATTTTTCATATACATGTAAATCATGAAAAGTCTAGGTCTTTCCAGTGCAGGCATACAAAGTTAAGGATGACTGGATTCAGATCCATATGATGAAGTCACAGAGTAGGATTGGCACTTTCTCTCAAGGACAGCCTCTGTATGCTGGCTGCCCACAGGATCTACACCAATGGCAGTGGCCTTGATCACAGGATCTACACCAACAGCAGTGCCCTTGCTCACAGGATCTACA
>JADRCH010000107.1:2471072-2524719 GCA_019843965.1 Rhynchomys soricoides | reverse complement strand
TCACAGGATCTACACCAACAGCAGTGCCCTTGCTCACAGGATCTACACCAACCATTTCCACAGCAGTGCCCTTTGGATTATGTAATGAGTTAAGGGGAGAGGCAGAGCACTGCTGGGCAGGGATGCGGCCAAGCCATCCTGGGCTGTGCAGGAGAGGGCTGATGAGAGCACCATTAGAGTAAAGAAAGACCATGGGCACCCATGATACAGCACCAGAAAGCCAAGAGTACCATGAAGAACATGTATGCAATGGCAAGCTGCCTTAACTGAAAAGGTGTGAATAGCTGGTATTTGTCTGCCTGTCCCCTGCCTACTGACCTGACCTGTCTCTCATGTTCTGTAAGCCTCCAGGAGTCACAACCATCTACACAACCCAACCCTTAGCTTAAAGGCAGTGACCATGACTGTAGTGCCAATGAAGGGTCCTGAAGGCTTTTCCAGTACGTTGCCGACAGAACTAGGAACTCAACAGGAGAATCCAAATGAACAGAAGCTACTGAGACTAGAAGGACACAAAACAAGAAGACAAGAAGCATCAACAGGAATGCTCCAGCTGGGCCTTCTCCCTGGTTCTCTACACCGCACCCTTCTGCCACGTCTACCACCCTGGTATAAAATTCTGCGAATGCTTCTAGGATGACATATACTGTGACACAAGTGGCTGCTGGTTTCTGGGTACCTTGCTGGACCTGAGGGTGTGGCTCTAAGAAATCACCTGCCACCTTTCCTAATATAAGCAGGTCACATGTTCCCTAACCCCACGGTGCCCCACAGCCGATCTCTCCTAGATGTGACCTGCTTCTGGGACAGAGTAAAATAAATAAATAAATAATAACAACAACACACACTTCTATGAACACAGTGGATGCAATGAACTGTGCCCTTGGCATTTACATTCTGGTCATCTCGAGTTTTTAACATGGGTGTGTATAGGTACCTGCTTGGAGCAGAGCATCCTTGAAAGCCACACCACTTTTTCTGCAAACAAGTCTAGAAAACAGTATGGAAAAAGACACTTCAGCACCATCTTTGTGCTATGTGAGCTTGGTCTGAGACAACTTGAAAACCTTTCCACAGTCTTTCTGAATACTGCTTTTAAAAAGGTCTGGCACCTTTCGAGTTAATTTATTTTTCACAATGCTGAGGTTTCTAGAGAGGGCCTCACACATCGAGGCTGACACTCTAGTGCTTAACCAGATCTTCAGCTCTTTCATGCTAAGTTTTTACAATAAAAAATACGCATGTCCATTTTTATTCCCATTCTCTAACTAAGTAGAGCACTGCCGGCTCTCACCCTCCTTCCTGTTCTTTAGTGGACATACATGTAACTAACAGGCATCCATTTTTCACACTGGCTATAACAAGGGCTGGTTCACTGTCTGGAAAGCCTTGAGTGTCATCACACAGGAGGAGATGCTTCTCTCCCTCACCCCGTTCCCTGGCCTCAGGGGAGGCTGATCCGCAGCAGAGAGCTACAGTGCCTGGTTCAATCAAGATTCACAGTATTGACAGATGCCTTCAGCAAAGCTCAAAATTTCCAATTATTGGTTCAATATCTGCTGTCAGTACCTGGCGTATGGCTGGAGCTTCCAGGGTCTGTGGGTTGTAAGGCCTGTGTTACATTGCAAAGGAATGAGCCTCCCAGGTTACCCCCATGGAGACCAGGGGGGCTTGAGTGCTAACAGACTCAAGCATGTTCCATATCCCTGTATCTCTTGGCATGTCAGTCAGGCTCCATGGACCTGTCAGTCTTGGCACCATTTCAGTAGGTATGTGATTCAACATGCTTAGAAGCAGTGGAATGTACGGTAATGGAGCTCCGTGTAATCTCAGCTCTCAAGACCCTGAGGCAGGAGGATTTTGAGTCTGAGACCCTACTTTAATAAACAAAACCAAAAGGTATGTAGAAAGAAGGGAAGGAAACATAGAGGAGTGAGAAAAATGTTGATTCTAAACTGGAAGGAACAGGCTGGGTCTCACGTTCCCAGATCCTGA
Organism: Rhynchomys soricoides; assembly: GCA_019843965.1. Taxonomy (NCBI): domain Eukaryota; kingdom Metazoa; phylum Chordata; class Mammalia; order Rodentia; family Muridae; genus Rhynchomys; species Rhynchomys soricoides. The sequence continues at coordinate 2,522,724 of JADRCH010000107.1, read as the reverse complement.
ATATGTCCTCTGAGCATTAGCATACACACACACACACACACACACACACACACACACACTCACAAAGCTGTAGGCATTGGGCATCCTTGCTGATCATAAAAAGCGTGTGACATCCCGTCAATATCTAATTGCATTAGTTATTCTGCCTGGGTTCCAGGAAAGCTGATGGAGAGGACCCTCTGTATTGATCAACCCTCTGAAATCCCACATCCACTGTTTACGGAGCTGGTCAATTATCATTGAATTTTTCATTTTGAGTTGAAATGGAAAATTAACAAAAATCAAGAAAATTTAAAACCTATTACTAATGAATTAAGGAGGACTGGGCTTTTACATCACAGGCTTACCTCACGGTCTTTGCTTGTTTTCTACCTCGACTCTCTACAGAAATGAATCCCACCATTACTGTCTCAGATTGCCTGTATCTTGTCCCTTTACCTTCTCCTATTCAATAAAACAGAACGTAAGAACAATATTAACTTCTCGTTATAATTTCCAGAATACCGAATGCTTCCAGGAAACGTCCATGATAAATTTTATCTGTCAAAGTGAATAAGCTGGTTTTTTAAAGTACCTATCAACCAAAAAAAAAAAAAAAAAAAAAAAATTGCATGCGACTCATAATTTTTCAAGGAGCAGTAAACATTTTTAAATGAAATTAATTTTCTGGTCTCAAAAATGGGAAATGAGAAATGTGTAAAACAGATGATTTTCCAGATAGGCGAGAGCACCAAGTGAAAGCCCCCGTAAGACATTAACTAACAACGGAACTCCAGGGAAGGGTCTTCAAAATATGCATCGCCCAGAAAGGGTCAGAGAAGAGTCAAGGACAATGCAGGCCGCAAGGACCAAGGGTGTGTGCTTCTGAGAGAGGCCTGGACTTTAGGGTTGTGTTGACCACATGCATAAGAAAAGTCAGAGAGACCTAGGAGACATGGTATCTCTTCCATAGTCCAGCAGCTAAGCTAAAGGATCACCTTCAGCAACAGTCAGCTCTCAGTACTACACCTACCCTGCTTGACCCTTGTCCCTGCAGAAAGCATCTGGAGGATACCCCAGTCTTTTCATGGCACCAAAGTTGATTCTGAGATCTGAGATTTGAGGGAAATCTGCACTTTCCAACAGGGAGTTTGGTGCTGGAGAGGAAACTCAGATGGATGGGAGCTGTAAAATAACCATGCTGACTGGAGGAGACAGGGAGAGATTGCTCGGCCCCAGGAAACCACACTCTGTCAAGGGCAGGACGCTCTTTAATTTTGCTCCATCTTGTTTGCAGAGAACAGGATGCCCAGAACAGGACTCAGAGATGTATTCCTGTTCTAGGACCCCATGCAACATCACAGACACGCAGGACTTTGTCCTACAGGCATTTATTTCACCATTCCTTCATTTTCTAATCCAAAGTAATGTGTGTGTGGTTTCTTTTTAATAATTGTCTACTGTGGTTGAAAAAGTCAACAAAAAGAGCAATCTTAATTGCTTTAAAGGGGTCCAATCAGATTGTAATTTGCCTTATAAACCACGTCACTAGGCCCGAGATTTACAGCAAGGCTAGATCTTTAAATATACTGTATATCACCTTCCTGATGGTCATGCAATTAAGGAACTGGACATGAGGAACAATGCAGCACCAAAAAAATCACTCTCAGAAGGGAGCTTGGGATGTCAAGGAAGACGAAAATTGCTCAGAACTCAGGGCAGCATGATTTCAACACTACGGACCCTGTAAGATTGAATCTCCAAAAACCCCACCTCTGCAGCATCCTCGTTCTGGTCATCACAGGAAGAAAGGAAGAACCTGTAAAATGAAATGGGAAGCAAAAGCTTTAATCAGAAGTGAGTCTGCAGACTCAATAGAAACATGATTATTTTCTAGATAAATGATTTTTTTACAGTCTTTAAACTCGTCACCATCCTTTTTTAAATTTTGTGTGTACATGGTATGTGTGTGCCACGTAGAGGTCACAGGACAATCTTTGGAATTAGTTCTCTATTTGCATAATGAGGGTTCCAGGGATTAACTCATGTTCTCAAGTATGCAGCAAGCATCACCCTCTGAACCATCTCACCAGTGCTTAGATACGTGATCTTTACAGTAAAAGGTTACATACACAGATAAATGAGGAAATCCAATCGGAATTCTGCTTGCTAATCTCTGCTCCCTCCAGTATTTGAGGTACTAGCTTCACAGGCTAATGTTTTAGAATTTGATCCTTATCCCATCATGTTATGCTTGCAGAAATAATCAGACTCTAGTGTGACTTGTCAAACATGGCTGCCTTTGTACTGGGCTCATTCAAGGACATCAGTATGAAAGTTTAAGTATTGAGAGAGAAAATTGGCAGCCAGGAGTCCATCTCACTCCTGGACTCCCAGAATCTGAGATCGAGGAAGGAGGATTTCTATGGCTCTAGGCCATCCCTGAATGGATAGTGATTTGTACCCCAGCCCAGGCTGGAGAATGAGACCCTGGGCAAACAGACAGAGCAGTCACCAACCAACAAAAAGAAAGATTTTAGCTATTTTCATTTCCAATATACTGGTGACTTGGTAGGTTTCATACAGATCAAAATCATAATCTAAGCATCATTGGTGCTGTGATTTGCATATTGTCCCTTTAATTCCTCAGCTGCATGCATCCGGGGCAATTTCCCCTTTTATCTCATCCTTAAGTTCTTACACAAAGACAGGAAAAGAATAGGTACATGAGACAAGCTCAGTGAACGCATGAATGAAATTAACTTCCGCGGTCTTTCTCATAACATTCCACGTCTCCAGTTACCATTCCTTTTCTTATGTTACTACTGTACCAAATATGACATGTGTACATTACATATAATGTGTGTGATGATTGTATATCATGCACGGCATATATGGCTTTATGGAGAAATGTGTATACAAAATACGTACACAGGAATAAACAACAAAACAATCGCCTCTGCCATTTAATCGTGAACCAATGTGTTTGTGAGAGGGTGGCTCTCATAGCTCGAATCACGTGCGTGAATTCGTGTGTATATAATACAATGGGTTTCGTATCCAGTACATTAAGTGTTATATTCTCAGTTTATAAATATGGTCACTGGACAGGGTTTCCTTTGCATAAAAACTGAAGGGTATTCATGTGCCAATCAAAGTCGGGGAAGCAGAGAGCATCAGAAACATTAACAAGAGGATCCTACGCAGTGTTTTCTTTCATAACAACACCCAGGACAGAAGCATCCTGACCAGGTGGAAAATCCTGAAGGCCCATGAGAGTACCCAGCCCAAGACCACCTCTGGTCAAATGAACAGATTACAACATCAATGACTTTCCTTCCCCTCCTCTCCCCCTCCCTTCATCTTCCCTCCCCTCTTTCCTTCTCTCTTCTCCCCTCTCCTCCCCCAGTACCCTCCTCCACTTCCTCCCCTCCCTTCTCCTCCCCTCCCCTCTCCTCTTCCAGTCTCCTCCTCTCCTCTCTCCCCTTCCCCTCTCCTCCCCTCCCCTCTCTTCCCCCCAGTCTCCTCCCCTCCCCTCTCCTCCCCTCCCTTTCGGTCCTAGTCTTTAGTGACAATATATCAAGTAACTTAGGCTGGCCTCAACTTTGCTACGAAGCCTAGGATGACTGGCTTTGAACTCCCAGTCCTTCTGTCTCCCCTCTCCCAAGTGCTGGGGCTTCAAGTGTGTTTATGACTGCTTTAGTATAGGCCAGGCTTAGATCAGGCTCCCATGGAGAGAAGGGAAAAGTACAAAAAGCATGCTAGCTCCCACCTTTGTTCAGATTCCTGTCCACACTACTGTGCATGTTTCATGGTCTAAAGGAGCTGCATCTTCATAAGGCAGACCACAGATTTCACCTTAAGTGATCCCGGGTGTGACTCATTCTCCTTTAAATCTCAGGAAATAGGTCTATGGCTTAGGTTTTATTTTCTTCTCTTTTTTTTTTTTTTGCTGCTCTGTTGTTACTTCTGAGGCTCTAACCCAGGGCTGTGTACATTCTAGGCAAGTATTCTACAACTGAATTCTATCTGTGGCTCTAAAAATATTTTTAAATAGCAGAAGCTGATTCAAATTATTTCAAAAGAATTTCTTCAGGTGGTCTTTATTCTGCGGATCATCGTCAGGCAAAACATTGACATCTTCTGCAGAACCCCAGTTTAACGTGAGTTTTTTCAAACCTTATTCTCTTGCAATGGTAGCTGATAAAAGTACCCACCACTGCTTTGTAAGGCAGCAGCCAGCCCAGGGCTGAGAATCATTGAGAGTGAGGTTGCTACCTCAGTGGCAGAGGTGACAGAACTGGGAGGTGTGGTCTTTTGCCTCACTTCAGGTGGCCCTAAGCAAGGCATTGCTTGAGACACTAGTTTGTATGATTTCTGTTCCTTCTGTCCCCTCTCATTAATGAACTGCCAGATATGTTCGTGTAGGAAGAAAGGACAGGAAGAGAGGAGGCACCCGTTGCAGGTAGAGTCCCCAAGGAGCTGCCCACCCAGCTGCCACCACCTTCCCCGCCCACGTGTACCTGGGCAGTGGAGGTCCCTGTCCTGAGACCAAAGGTTCTTTGCCCTTGGCTGGAAGCCTGGGCCACTTGCCTGTCTGCCTCATCTTCTTCTGAGAAAAATATCCCAGGAGCTTAGATTTTGCTATGGGTACTAAGCAACTTTGGGGTTTCAGATAGATGCCTGGGTGTCAATTTAAAATTGGAACTTGGAAGTGAATTTGCAGAGTCAAAGTATCATAATGAGACAGGGAGAGGAGAGAGGGGCTCTCACAAATTCTCACACGTGTGTCTGTCATTCATTAGAGCAAATATCAAATACACGTATTTCACTAGCGGAAGAGCATTTTAACACCTCCCCTATAAATCCTTTTATGTGTAGGGGCATATCCTTAGATATTCATGAACCTAAATTGTATTTTTCATTCTCCCCCCCAGGACTATCCCCCCCAAAAAACAGTACATACTATGCTGTAAAGCTCCAAGACCTACAATGAAGGTTTCAAAACCACGGCTGCAGAAACAGATGCCACTCGAAATGTCATGGAGACTTGAGAGCCAAATTATAAAGAGTTTTTTATTTTACCTGGTTCCAGCAGCTACTGGGCTATCTGGAACATCAAAGTTAATTAATATGACTTAAGTGACTGTAAGTATGATTGTAATTTTCGAGGAGTTTTGTAAATGGATTCATACCTACGTTGTTACTAAGCGCCAAGGCTCCTAAGGTGGATCACACTTAAAATCATGCTCTGTAGTAGGTAGGCCACAGGGTCCCTTGCTGAGATTCTGAAGTCATCACCCCAGAACCTCACTTGGCCACACTCACCGCAGCCTCGCTGCGCATTTTGGAGCAATGCTGCCACCTAGTGGCAGAAATCCTAACAGACGGCTCAAGCTGCCCTCCACTGGATTTCTCAGAGGTTTGAAAGGCAGAGATGGCACGCGGATGCTCGCCCGAGCTTATGTGCACCGCCGGGTCTTCAACCAGCACAGCACAGAGTGTTGCATACTGAGGGCTGAGCTGGCTCCCGGAGCATCGCCTCCCCGCAGGCCTGGCTATGAGAGCCTGGAACAAGCCGGCGTTGTCCTGGCCGAGCACAGTGGGCCGAAAATCTCCAACACATAACACACAGTTGTTGCTAAAATGGCATTGAAATAGATTTTTAAGAAAATTCAGCATTCAGAGCCCGACCCCCGGCCGCTTCAGGCAGAAACCTGTGTCAAAGCTGTGAGCGAAGATAACAATAGCAACCGCATCCTTAATTAGCACTGAAAGAAGCTACCGGGTGATGCTGGCGCTCGGAACCCTTCTCCAGGTTCCCTAGTCACGTACTGCCACGAGCAAGCGAGCGAGCGAGCGAGCGAGAAGTCCAGAAGCAAAAGCAGCCGAGGTGCAGTCCCTTCTGCTGCTGAAGCCTGAAGCCCTTTGAGCTTCAAAGCTCTATACCAACACCTCACAGCCCCAGAGCAAACAGAGACACCCCCCTTCTTACTAGTGTGCTTAGTAAAGATTCGCAAAGGATGCAACTTACACAGACCATTTTAAATATCAAAACAAATTTTAAATCTGATTTTATTATGCTTCATAGAATTTTAATTTTTACAGCTAAAGACCTTATTCGTTGAATATTTAATATAAACAAAGTGCGTGGTCTTTTTTAATTTATCCCAAAGCTAAAAATATATTAATCATCAATGACTTGAGTTAGAGGAGACCTTTTATAAAGAAATTAATGATTATGGCATACATTTACTTATGAATAAACTACTACTAGAAAAATAAAAACATGATATATACACACTTGTTAGTTTACATTTCTACTTATTGAAGCTACTTATGAAAATCAGAAACTCAGCCATCGAGAAGAGTAATGCAACATTGTAAACATGTGTAACTAACTTTCCCCAGGCTAAATATGTTTAATTTTCTATTGAAAATACTGTTTGTAAGACATTAAACTGGTGGTAATATAGTCAAAATATTTTATCTTGTGTTCACGTAGATGGGTAGCCATAGCTTTGATACTGTTCTTAAATTTTACACAACACCAATAATGCATTGGACCACGAGCTCACAGGACTGCAGATCCTGCTCATTTTAATGTAAGCGTGCTGGAGCTGTTTTGTTACTTGTGTGTTTAGCTTTGCTCTGGGCTATTGGGTATCATAATCGTTAGAGAGAAAACACCCCTTTCTCACAGGTTGCATTGTGAACCAGGATATGCAGCAAAGGGTTGTAAATCAAAAGCTCCCAGCCTCCTGGGTGTTAGATCCTCATTCTGAACACCCCTTCTTCTTTGGGTTAGAGTCAGCATGATCTTATTTTAATTTAGGGAGTTTCTTTCAGGGAGGGGGAATGACCATGTCAGGTAAATGAACTTGAGACTAAATCTGATGATCCTTCCGGGATGATGCTCAGACCAAACTTAAGCAGCCAGGGCAGGAAAGCTTTGTTCTACAAGGGGTCTTCACCAGTCTCTAAAGACAGGTGTGCCGTTGTGGAGGGTGCTCTTTGCCATTATGGAGGGTGCTCTTCCATGCTGAACAGTTTCCAGAAACTGTGGGGATGCTGGGAGTTGACGGGAATTACAATATCCAGTTCTCAGGTGTCATAAAGCACTTTATCTTCAGCTGAATGGACAGAAGCATGTCACATCCTTGAGAGACAACTTACTGACACTGCTGGTGAATGGGATGAGAATGTCACTGTGCTCCTGGCAGAACAGAGAGGGCCAGGGACTCTGGCTAAGTCAAGGGTCACAGCAGGCCAAGCTAACACGGCCAACAGCTTTGCAAAAATGAATGTGACAAGTCTCACCTTCATTCAGAAGGAGAGTTTGGAAGGAGTATAAATTATCAACCTCAGCGCTCCACAGAATTCTAGGACTTTCGAAAGAAATTAAATGCTGAGGAACACATACTCACATAGCAATGCCCATGTGCCTGTTTATCCATGCATCGTAGCTATTTGCATAATCGTGTCTTAGGACATCTTGCCCTTCTAATAATTTAATGCCTATTTAATTTTAAAATATGTACTAAAAAATATATGGTCAAAATTTGCTAGGAATATACTAAAGGAAGCAGACATATTTCAGAACAGTGTCATTCCCTGCTTAAGACATGTTTAGTATGAGGCCAGAGTGACTATTTTCTTAGCAGTCACAAAGTGACTCCATTTAAAAATCTTTGTCAGTTGAAACGCTACAATGTTCAACACTGTCCACCACAAACATTTTGTAAAGCCATTCTCTGGGTGCAGTATGGTGCATAATTTATTCAATGCTGAGGTAGAGATTTTAATTGATAATGTTTCATGAACCCTCTACATTTGTAAAAAACAAAAAAACTTCAACCCGATTCAGCTTCTAAGAAATGCCAACGTCTATTTTTACATTTCTGCCTCTGCTTAACAGAAAGCCAAATGCCTCGCCCTGCAGCTGCTGAAGCTGCCAAATGCCAAAGCCTGCTATCATCCCACCTACGGTGTTGTGGGAGTGCTGCTGAGTGCCATCTCTTGATTGGTGTGTATTCTATTTGATATTACTGTGGTCAAAGGAGAGGTATCATTTTAATAGCAGGATACACTGAGGACTGTCAGATTTTCACAGAGGGTAGGTTCCACCAGGCCCGAGCTAAGGTCACAGTAAAAACTGTTTTGCGGATGTCCAATACATGGTAACACAAATTGGAATTTCAGTAGATAGATAGATAGGCAGGTAGGTAGATAGATAGATAGATAGATAGATAGATAGATAGATCTTTGTGGAGTCTGGAAGCTTGAGGGATGCACTATGAGACTGAGGGATGCTCATGTCCCCTCATGAAAGACTCTCCATTCAGGAAAGATGTGTTCTCTCATTTTGACCTTTTATTTTATATTATAAAATATGTGTGCAGGTGAGTTACAAATCTCTAGTAGAAAGCACAGCACTTTTACGTACTACTCAATCTAATTAAAAATATCATCATCGTTAAATTATGGGGACATGACTAGATTCCTACTCTCCATTAATTTAGAGGAAGCAAGACTAAGAGGAGACCATTTCTGCCTTTCGACCTTTAACACATGTCCAGGGAATAATACACCAGTAGCCGCACCAGAACTGAGGGTGGTGGAGCTGAATAAAATATCCTCTTTCCTGAAGTACCACAGCAGAAGCAGCACACTGAGTCTGTTGGGAAGACCCTACATCTGGCATGTGTGGGTCTCCATAGACAAGCGCTTTTCCTTGGGATGTAATGGAGGGTGTTCTAAAATCCTGACGTCTGTTCTTTACGGCCCTTCCAGCATGCTTAGCATGAAGAGGTAACCACAATGCGTCTTCCTTCGGAGCACAACTGAGAGACCGTGTTAGACATCTCAGCCACTCGGACTCCTATCCTTCCAGGTTAAGTAGGTCTGGGTGTAAATTCCACCAACTACGTGTGCATCCTCCTCCAGGCGTTTACATTGCTCAGCAGTCCACAGGCCTGCCCAGTGACTTCCTGTGCATCACTCCTGATGACTTGACTTCACCGTCCAGACAGGAAAGCTGCTTCATGTCCTTTCTGCCACTTCACGACTCTGGGCTGAGAGTGGTTACAGAGAGACATGAGAACTATGACAGGGACAGGTCCTGCTGTGGCTCTCAGAACACCCAAAAAGTAGGCGTAGAGGGAGGCTTTAGGGCTAGTCCGTGCCACCTTACCAGTGGACCCAGCCAGGCTGAGAGTGCTTAGACTTGTGGTCCTTCCTTCCTTCTGATTTCACACAGACAGACTGGGCTCTGAAAGACTTGGTGACACTGTACTCTGAGCCTATCCCAAGTCACGGTTCAGAATGCATTGAAGGTCGTAGTCAAATAGACCCTGAGCAGTGAGGCTCTGAGACCCTCACCTTGCCTGGCTCACATGCGGGATCCAACAAAACCCCTTCTTATGAATGGACTGTTTTCACGATGGGCAACTTCTCCAACCCATTAGCCTCCTCATAGTTACATTTGACTTTCTGAGATAAAGGATATAGCCCCAAAGCACCTGCTGCATGTAATAAAATCTTCACCGACCGGATGTTGTAATCAACTACTCAGGTAATATCATAAAGTTCAAGACTCAGGCCGCTTGACTTCTGTCCTGTCTTCTGAATCAATGCCCACTCTGCTCCTCTTCCTCAGTGTCAACCACATTGTGTCAAGCAACCTGCTGCCCCAGTCGACATGCGCCACACTCCTTCGATTTGCCTTTGTAAAAGACTCCAAGAAGCAAGCCCAGCTTTCCAAAGCTAAGCCTTGCATCTGGTACGTAGTAGGTCTTCACTACACAGGGATCAGTGACACACCTCCTACTACCAGCCTGCAGAGACACATTGCCACGGGGCACTGCAGTAATGACCACCCTCATTTCCCTGGGAATAAATTCGCAATCACACGTCCTAGTGTAGCTTCTCCGCATGCTCTGTTTGGTGTGGGAGTCTCTCCTCCTTAGTGTAGTTTCTGCGCATGCTCTGTTTGGTGTTGGCAGCTCCTCCCCGACTAGGGTCCTTCTCGTCTCACTTGGTGCTTGCTTTCAAGCTCCTTATCTTCAAGACTTCAAGGAAAGCGTGGAAAATATTTTCTTGTCCAGTAGGTCTTTACTACTAGCCGACCTTGCCTTTTTTTTTTTTTTTTTAACACATTGTTCTTTTAGACAAAACAGAGGTTAGGTCTAGGATTTCCGTTTACCCACCAGCCAGGATCGCTTGAGTTCTCTCTATCTAGATTGACCATTCTGATCTTGTTTCTAAAATTCCCTCCCGAAAGATCTCCAGGAACTACAATGTCAGATAAACTTTCCTGTCCCCAACTCTCCCGCCTTCAACTGATCAGCATCAACTTCTGAGTCGATCGATCTTATGTCCTGTTAGTCAGAGATTCTTTTCTTTCTTTCTTTTTTTCTTTCTTTCTTTTTCGTATTTTCTGCAGCGTCATCTGCCTTCCACGGAATTATGACAAAGGACAACCAGTTTTCCCTAAGTCCATCCCTCTGTTATGAGATCAACAACTACCCTCTGCATTGCGGAGATTAGCCTCCTCCAGTTCCAAGGCATGACCAGGTCAGAATCTGCCCCTCAGTTCTTTAGCTCTTACGATGAACATGGTTCTTTTAATGCAGAATTCAGTATATGGCATGCTTCTTTATGGCTTGTGTTAACAAACCTACTTGCCCCTCTCCAGCACGTGCGCTGGTCATTCAAAGCTCTCTGTCCCTCTGCTTTGTAAATGTGTCCCAGTGTGTGGAGTTCCTGCAGTCAGCTGACCAGCCCATTTCACCACAATGGTCAGCTTGTCTTCTGACTCCGTTGCTGTCCTTCACTTATTGTTCTGTGTTAAATAAAAGATGGTGTGGTCTCAACTAAGGAGCTCCAGGCTGAGTTGAGTTAGGACTGTGATTGTACTCTACCTGAGCCATGGCGAGCACAGAAACAGCCATTTCTAATGGGAAAAGGACTGACTGAAGAGTGTCCTTTCACCAGAAAGACTTCAGGACATAGACATGCTGATCCAAGTGGAGGACCCACCCATTCTTGGCATTGAGAGCTTAACTGATTTCCTTTCTTATGCATCACATGACCTAGACTCACTCTGCTTACTTGTGAGTGAATGAATAGTGTAGATAACTGTGGACCAAAGAAATAGACTCTTAGAAAGATTATTAATAGAGATGCCACTGACCAAATGATGCTCTTAAGGAGTATGCTGGGAAAACACCCACACACCCACACACTCACACACACCCACACACCACACACACACATGCCACACACACACACCACACACACACCATATACACATTCACACACTACACACACACCACACACAAACCAAACACACACACAACACACACAACACACACAAACCAAACACACACACAACACACATACATACACACACACACAAGTATAATATGCACTTAATGCATCATACTAGTGAATACTACCCAATTCATTTAACTCAACAAATTCTCTGGAACATAATGATATTTATTGCTAAGTGCTGGCTTTTTTGTTTCTTGGATAATTTATTCATTGTGATGCTAAAGACTGAAGCCAGGGCCTTTCTCATGTAGGCAGACATTCTACCCCTGAGCTGTATTTCCAGCCTCAGAGGCTGGATTTATAAGCAGAATGGAGACAGTAAATAGAATTTTAAAATGTTTTAAAATTAAACCAAAGTAAAATAGCTTTAAAAACAGAAATTGGTCTTAGCGTAAATATTTTTGCTAAGGGCTTTTCTTTGACGCTCAATCAGTGTGGTAATAAGTCGGGTATGTTTTCATAAAGAAGTTTGATTATGGATTATTCCAAATTAGTTGTGTTCTGTCAAGGAAATATTAATCACATAAACTAATGTGAGGTTGGCTGCTTCTTTTTCATCTTGTTTTCATTCTTATGACCAAATACCTGACAATAAACAGTGTAACGGTGGATGGCATCATCCGGCTTCTGATTGAGAGCACAGTTCCTTGTGGCAGCAGGAGCACGGAGAGCCTGCACATGTCTCAGTGGAGCAGGAAGCAGAGGGCTGGATATGAGCTATTGGCTGGCTTTCTTCTTCCCTCTTGTGTTTAATTTAAGCCTCAAGGTATGGCTCCAGAGTAGGTCTCCTCTCCTTGGTTAACCCCCTGTGGATTGATTATTGTTGAATGCCCAGAGATGTATCTCCTAAGAGACTCAAAGGCAGCACAGCATTCTTTTTGGTCTTTGATTGCACAGCTTCAGAGTCAACCTTAAGTTGCTGTAACTGCCATCCCCTATCTTCATGAACTGTTCTTGGGGCCAGTGAGCGTCGCCTGGCACTAAGACCTGAGTTCAGTCCTGGGAGTCTATGTGAGAAAAGAGAGAATTGACTCCCCCGGGTTGTCTTCTCATCTCAACCTGTTCAGCATGCCATGTACACGTATGTGCTTGTGAGTCTGCACTTAGTCTACGTGTTCTCTACCAGATTACAATGTGCTGTAAGCATCAGGCTACGATGAGTGTCCCTCTGGGTTTGTTAGCCACAGTTAATATGTGGACTGCTGGAAACAATTGGGAAATGGTGGTCATCTGAACAGGGTCCATCAGCTCCCTTCTCTAGTTCCTACATGGGCTACTCCACCACCACTCCACACGACCAGCCTTTCTCATGTATAAACAGCTATTCTAGGGGAAATATTTTATTTTGGTTTTATACATTCACACGTTTATCAGACTCGGTCACATGGGACTTTGGATTAATCCAACCCAGTTCCCTCCCACTGAAAGATGGGAGGAATTTTTAACGTGTCTCCTAAAATGCCCATCCACTATCTCTGAATACGTCCCTCATCCTCTCCCCACTCCCCACCCCTCTTGATCTAGTATCTCCTGAAGTCAGTGGCTCTGCTCTACCTACAGCAGATCTGCTGGTGGAAATATATTTACATCTAGAATAAAGAATTATTTGATTATTTCTTCTTTAGTTTTCATTTTCACGTGTGTGTGGTGTAGGTATGTTTGCATGCTTGCGAGCACATGTGCACTCTGTGACACATGCATGTGGGCATGCATGCGCGTGGAAACCCGGGGGTTCATGTTGAAACTCACCCTTAATCTTTATTGACTGAGGCAGGGTCTCTCAATCAAACCCAAAGCTAACAGAGAAGGCTCATCTTGTTCTCTGGCTTGCTCTAGGAATTTCCCATCTCTACCTCTATGGAATTACAGTTGGTCCACAGTGCCCACACAGCTTCCATGTGGGTCTGAGGGTCTAAAGCACTTGTGCAGCCAGTGCCAACCACTGTGACACCACCCCATCCTTAGGTTAGACAATTCAAAAAGATAAATCTAGTTGCTTTTGGACTCTGGCCATGGCACACCCATTTTAGAAAATGGGGTTTACCTGGCCCTCATTATTAGTCAGGGCACACAGACAGTGCAATTTAACCTCAGATCGTATATTCTGCTCCTCTCACTCGTGTGAAGTCTGTAGATCCATTCTGGGATTTCTACAAATCTCCTGGAATAATACTTGAATTTCCTGTGTGTGTGTGTGTGTTTCTCGGAAAGGAGTCTGTTGTCGAATGGCCACATTGATCAATGGCTACCCTCGCTGGTAAGCGAGGAAGAGCACTGTAAGGAAAACGGAAGGCTTCTCTCTTCTCTTTGGAAACCTCAGGGCCTGAGTCTGAGACCTTTACCTGCTCCTGCATGAGCAGAGCCAGGGATCATCACCCGGGTCGCTGGGGCAGGATCGAGGCTAAAACTAACCTCAATCCAAAGATAAGACGGGTGTGGTGAATTCCGAGGGAAGAAATCTGATAAAATTAAACTGTAATGGACACTTCAAACTGTGTGATCTGACCTAATAAGTTATTAATAGGGGACCATTACTCCTCATACATTTTTTATTAGGAAGTCATTGCCTTTTTGTCAAGATTAGTGGATTATAAAATATTTGTGCTACACAATATAAATGACCCTAGCTATTAATAAGTCTCCAGAAAGATATGCTTAAATTGAATTACATTAGAAAGAGAAGTGCCAACAGAAAATTAGGCATAATTAATGGGAACACATAAATAAACCAGATATGGAAGGGAAGGACATTCTTGCCATTGATCATGTGGAGAATTAATTGCTTCTATACGCTAATGACATACCAAATATTACTGTTTGCATAAGGACCGCTTCACAGAAGGTAAAACTCATGCAACTATGAATATGCGTTATGATTTATGGCTGGGAGACAATCAGCCTGATCATATGCTTCTAATTAGTGGACATAATTGCGAGGAGTTAGACGCTACCACTTAAAACACAATATCACAATGTGGGCTCATTAAAATATGCTCCACTAAAGCCGAATGGCATTTGCCTGCAAATCAAGTGCTGGTTGCTCAGAGGAGGTGGGGAGCCAGGCTGCCTGGGGTGGGAGGTTGGAGTGGGGTGTCCTTCTTGCCTGTGACCATGTGGACAATGTGGCTTTTATTATTTTCCATGGGCTGCAGCCAGCCATCTACTTACTGTTGGGTAGCTTGATGGTATCAGAGGTGATTTTAACAGCTTCTTTGTATATTAGGTGATTGAGGTGAGTGACAGGCAGGTGAAGGCTTCAAAGTCTCCATTTGCACACACAGGTCAGGTTTCCTCTGGTACCACACCACCTTCAAGGAGCTCTGAACATACTGCATCTCCACTTTGCTCTTACCTGTGCAGAAAGACTTTAATAGCCAGAGGTGGTGGATGAGTGTGTGTGTGTGTGTGTGTGTGTGTGTGTACAAAAGAGTGTCTTCAGGATGTGACCAGGTGACTGCAGTCACAAACTCATAGCAGCTGTGGTTGCAGACAAAAGACCTGTAGAAGATCTAGCTGAGTGATCACAATCCCTACCCCAACTGAGGAGCTATGAACAACTGACGGCTTCTGCAGGAGGGAGAATCATTTTTCTTCAAGGGTGTGGTTCCTAGTTAGCCAACCATGCTTCAATGCATGGCCTCATAACCCAGATGTGTACGGACAGCACACACTGAAGTTCATGAGTTACTACATTTTTAAAAAGAACACAGAGTTATGGGGTAGGAAGGCAGAGGGGGAGGGGACAGTTAAGGGGAGAAGGCAGAATGAACTCGAATTAAAAAATGTTTGACAACTGATTTGAAATAGGTGCCACCCCTGATCAGCCTGTCAACTGATCACCCAGGCTGCTAGAATAAGCTAACACACTGGGGTAGTGTTCACAGTGCTGCATAGGCAGAGAGCTGGACAGCCTGGGCTAACACCGGGTTCCCACAGAGACCTGCAGTGCTGCTGTAGACTATGTGTATAGGGGTACTTCTGTCACATGTGCAGCAAGGGGCTTTCAGATTGGTCCCCCATTACCCAATTGTTGCAGCTGTCACAGAAACAAGCTTGCTTCCCCAGTGACAGACAGGGAAGGATGTGTGCTTTAGCCACGCTTTGGGGAAGGTTGTCTCAAAACCAGAGAATGTCTTATGCATGCAGTGAACATCCTCAGCATATTTTTATGCAGCCCCATCTTGCTGCTCTGTTCTGTGTGGCCTTCCATCCTCCAGCTCCTTTAGACAGCCAGGCACCCCGCTTCCAACGGGAGAAGGTTGGACCTAGTGATGGAGATGGTGCTGAAGTTCAGGATGCTGCACATGGAAAAGAACAAGAGAAGAGAGGGTTGGGAGAGCGGGTAACAATTAAGATGGAGGCAGATGCTGTGGGGGAAGGGAAATCCAGTATTGGGATGTCAGGACAGTTTTACCTTTTCACACTAATTAATTAATTAGGTAATTAACTAAATGTTGTCTTTAGTGTTTTTAAGTATATTCGTATTCAACAACAATTTTACAATGCCAGCATCCTGTTTAAGATTAGAGTCATCAGAGAGGACATGGTCACCCAAGCACTCAGTTTTTCTGAGAAGGCACTGTAAATGTCAACAGACGGGAGTCTGAGTCACACCCCAGCTTTGTCACTGGTGCCTCTGGGCTCTTTTGCCCTGTCTAAAGTGTGGCATTTGGAGCCCACTCATACTCTGTTTTGGATTCTCACTTAACCTCAACCCAGACAGTCCCTAAAGATGCCTGTGAGGAACACTTGTGTGTCTCCACTTGCAGCTCTCTCTAGATGTAGAAACCAGGAACCACACAGACATGCTGTGAAAGTTAGCAGTTATCTCCATCAAGAGTCATGCTGTTCCTTTGTAAGGACCTCAGTCATCCAAATTAGAGTCTTTTCTTTGTCCAGTACATGTTCATATTAACCTAGAGAGGTTTATAACACCAAAAGAGCTCATGGTTGGGACTTTTAAATAGACAAGCTCTTGGGGAACACTATGTACTCCAGAATGGGCCTCAGATCTCTCTTTGTGCATTTTCTCTGGGATCCAGTTGCTCCTTCTCCATCTCTGGGCTTCCACAGGTCTTTCTTGTGCATCCAAAGTCCATTTCCAGAGAGAAAAAGGGAGCCAGTCACTAGGGCCATCATCCCACTAAGCTGTTCACATTTTCATAAGGATGACCTTGTTTGAAATTCTTTATTGGATCTATGTAAATCAAGAGGAATATGCCCCAGAGGAACTCCTGGTGTAATTAATAATGCACCCTGTAACCACAAATCGTCTCTCCTCACTGCAATGCCATCTGGGCAACCTCACAGCCTGGAGCTCATCAGGAGGCTTTGTCCCCAGGCTCTAATTTTGAGGAAAAGAATTATGACATAGATTCCATTTATAAGATAGTCGTGTAAGGATGAGCCTGAATTTTACCCTGTGTTTTCCAGTAGAGCCGTGGACACTGGTGGGAATGCTCACTTTTGGGTGCCATGCCGTGTATGGACTCTATACAAGCTGTGTGTGTGTTCTCTTGAAAATACTGTGCTTGTAACTCCTCCCTATGGGCTGAAGCTGCTTTAAGTTCAGCATCTTCTAGCAGGTGGGAGCTGGTGTTCACAGGATTGGACAGGCTTCAAACACCTCCAGTTCATCCTTCTTTGCCTCCATGGTATCTTGTTTAGGGATGAACATTTTTTTCATAGGGGTGTCTTCTCATCTTGAAAAAAAGCCATCAATATTGTTAAATACCAAAGGCTAACTTATAATACTGAAATCTAGCAGGGTAAAATTGCATCCACACATCGGCAGCTTTGCCTGTGTGTGCTGAACCTGCTCTTGGGTTCTCTCTGCTTCCTCACCTTTTGTTCTGACTCTTTCACAGTAGCTCAACAAAGCTTTGCATGAGAGCAATAGTGTGCTTAAAAAATACATTTAGGGATAAATAATATTTTAAAAAAATACGCTTAGTGGGCGTGGGTGTATCTGACTGACATAACAGACATTTAACAACACTGGAGGACCTGACCACAATCTACAGAAGAAAATAAAGTGACAAAATAAAAATCTGAAAGGTAGATGAGGAGTCCATACCTGTATTCCCAGCGCTTTGGGTGTAGAGGCAGAAAGATTCGTAATTGAAGGTCTTTCTCTACACACAGCATGTTCTACTGTCATACATGTATGGCTCAAAACCACAGAACACAGCAAAGCAAAACCAAAACAAACCTTGAAAGCTTTTACCCATTTCCATGACCAGCTTCCCACCCATGGGACCTTGGAGTTTTGCATATGATCTGTTTGTCTGCTGCCTTGGCAGCATGGTCCAGCCCTTCCTCTGTGCTTTCTGCCAGTCGGCTTGCAGACGCTCAGAGTCAGATGCATGCCACACACCCTCACTGTGCAGAAAACATCTGGACAGCAGTTTGCAATCTAGGCCGCACTCAGGGTGATTTCGTGGGGACCACTGTGCGTTTTGTTCATAGGGTTTAATAATTGCAAGAAGCCCAGCTAACGTGGTACATAATAACTCTGTGCCTCAGCACTGGGAAAATGAAGCGAGCATTCAGCAGCTGCCTGCTTCCTGCTTTTAGACCTGCTGTGGAGTGGTTAGCTGCCACACACTGGGCAGAAGAATGCACAGCCCGTCCGGCCTGGGCCTCTTGCAGAGTTATTTACGCACTGATTGCCAGGTAGACCTGCCCGCTGCATTAGCCTGGCACCTCCTGCTTCCAACTCCATTTGTGTTTAGGGGATTCAAATGTAGGAAAACAACATTCTCAAAGTCTACACACACACACACACACACACACCTTGCTCCTTGGAAAACATCCAGCTATGGGATTCTCTCTCTCAGGAGAATTGTATGTGTACAGAGAGTGTATATATACACACAAAAGATTTTACATCTATAAACATAATTTTCAGTTACAAATTTAGGATCATCTAATCTAATAAAATTAAAGTTACTGTTTAATGGTCTCTGTCCAAGAATTTTAAAAGACTACATGATCTGTGATAATTTCTGGTTTTAATATATGCGTATCTACCTCACTGGGAATAAGCAAATGTCAATTACCCTGAGCCTGGAAGTGGTCCTGGTCTGGAATCCGCCATACAGACCAGGGGTCTGGCGCCCTCTGGTGGCTACTACTTGCAGAGAAACTGGGGGAAGGCAGAGCAGGTGCCTCTCTTTCCTTCCTTTTTTTTTTTTTTTTTTTTGGATTGGATGTTTTCTTTATTTACATTTCAAATGTTTTCCCCTTTCGGAATCCCCCTATCCCACACCCCTTGCCCCTGCCTCTACGAGGGTGCCCCCACACCCTCAGGCCTAAGGGCCTCTCCTCCCACTGATGTCCGACAAGGCCCTCCTTTGCCACATATGTGGTCTGTCCTCCTTGTACTGGCCCACTCTACATGGACAGGTTGAGGCAATCCTTTTTTATAGCATATCCTAAGTGTTTGGGGGCTCATATATAGGGAGTGCTTCCTTTCTGCTGAAAGCCTTCAAGCATAATAATGCTTCGGCTATGTGGATCCATTCATTTAGACAAAAGAATATATCTTTAAATGATACAGAAACATGATCATGTCATTGGGAACCATACAATGCTTTGGTGCACACACACATACATACAAACACACATAAACACATACATACACACACACACACACATATACACATACATATATATATGACACACAGTTCAAATCAAACTAAACACTTATCTCTCCTAAAACCTTAATGGTAAGAGCATTCAAAATAAAAGGTCTTATTATTGTATGCTACATGAAGATATTTAATCCAATAAGCCATGCCAGGGGCATAGCCCAAACCAAAGGGCTTAACATAAAATAATTTTAAAAGGGTGATGACTGGGATGGGGCTAAGAGAAACGTGGCTGTGCCCAGTGTCATGGCCACACCGGATGTCAGCTTTCCTTTTCAGATTGTGGCTCATACTACCACACAATGACACATGAGTCACAAGGATTCGCTGTGTTCCTTCCCCAAGCAGAGAGAAGGCTGGTGACCTGTAGTGTGCTTGTTCATTCAAGAAGAAACTCTAAGAAGCCAGGGGTGAGCCCTGGTGATCAGTAAGGTGTGAGCAATGGAGGGGAGCAGAGCAGATGCACATGTGAATGAAGGGGTGACAGAGGAGTATTCTGAGTCAGAGTGTATGTGTGTAATTGTGTGCAATATATGCATGTGAATTGTTGTGTGTACTCACTTGAGTGTGTGTGAGAGTGTATGTGAACATATGTGTGTCTATTTCCACTCAAAGAAATGGATGCTTGCATTTTTTTACATTTTTGTTCTTGGGTAGTCTTAGTTGAAAACTTGCTGTCGAGACATTTGTTTATGGACCCCGCAACACCATCTTGCCACGGGCTGAATCTAAGCTCACAGTTTCCATGGCAAAGTACAGAAGCATGGGAGTCAGTCTTCTCTAAAGACCAGCCCACAGCTATATGTAATAACCATAAGGATGTATACATAATTTACAAAATAATGAAGTCACACAAAAATACACACATAATTATTCTACTCAAGTTAAGAAACAGATTAAGCTAAATTATAATTTCAGAAACAAAGCTATGCAAGCAAATGCCAAGCACAAAGGCAGAGAAACTGTCCCTAAGGGCAAAGAGCAGCTTGTGTGAGGAGACAGGGAGGGGCTCCTGGCACAACATGTCTGCTGTCTGACCTGGAGGACGGTGGATGCTTCTTCTCTGGGTCAAGGAACTGACTTCTCCACTACATAGTCTCCAGTGCCTCTTGCCTCAGCTGTCCTTTGCCTGATATGAGTCAGAGTCCAGCATTGTCGTCAAGATGATCTGAGTCTTCAAGAGAGGTTTGTGTGAATGTGTGCACTGTTTGATTGACACTTTACTGTTTGACTGACACTGATGGTCTTAAATTTCAACTGCTCTGACAGTACCATTCCAATCTGACAAGCGTAAACTTTTGAGAAGAATCTGTCTCTAGTTCTCTGTCTGTTGTAGCTGCTGCGTGTTTCTTTGTCCTCCACCACCCCCCTTCTCTTGGATGAAATGATCTTTGGCTTTGCTTTCCTTAGTACCAGCGTTGGTTTATTTCTGTTTCCTTTAAAAAATTAAGGACTGGAAAGACCATTCAGTGGTCAGGGCTACAGAAGTCTGTATGCTCTTGCAGAGGATCCAGATCCAATTCCCAGCACCTACACTGCTCACAACCACCTGCAACTTCAATCCAAGGGGACCCAAGGTCCTCTTCTGGTCTCCATCTATACTGGGAACATATAAATGAAATGCCAAGCATGACCTTATGTGCACTTGTAATCCTATTGAGGTGGGTTTACACACAAACGGGAAGGTGAGTGTTTGGTGTGTATCCCTTTAAAGAGTCTTCCTGGACTCTTGTCTCAGCCCACGAGACCCTTTGATGCTGAGGAGTATCTTTTATTTCTTAATAAACTGTGTCTATTTCCAATTCTAGTCATATGTCTTCCTGGTAAAAATCCTCTATCCAGAAATACAAGAGCCTAGAATCACATGCCTTTCAACTCAGGCCTGTGGTTTAGCAATAAGCATGTCTCCTTTTTCTCTTTATCCTTTTGTGGATTCTGACCCGAGGTCCAAGCATGTCTTCTGATGTGCTGGGCTCTCCTGGTTTTTTCTCACCACCACCACCCCACCCCACCACCCCCCGCCACGTAGCTGCTTGTCAACTTCTACAGCCAAAGGTAAGACTTTCTCTCTTTCTCTTCTGTATCTTCCTAGATCTTTTGTTTCAAATGCCCAGATTCAGTTTATCTGTCCTGTTGTTGTTCTCAAAGTCACATAAGATCGTTTTTGAGCTTCCTTCTGAGCCTGTGTTCAAATTCTTAGAGTAAAAATACAAAGACTTCTAAAGGAAACCTAGATTCCCAGGTAATATCCTCCGATGACTCAGCATCCTCAGTCAGTCTCTTTCTCTGTCTCTCTGTCTCTCTCTCTCTCTCTGTCTCTCTGTCTCTCTCTCTCTCTCTCTCTCTCTCTGTCTCTGTCTCTGTCTCTCTGTCTCTCTGTCTCTCTCTCCAGCACCTTCAGGCTACCCTGTTAGCATTCCTCTGACCTCCTTTCTGGTCTCACTGTCTTGCCCAGTGTAGCCATGCTGAGCACCAGTCACATGGACCAGTCACATGGACTCCTAGCCTTGGCTTCCCTTTGAAGCTCTCCTGTAATTGCACCTTCTTTTCTGACTACCAGTAAGGATGTCACCCACATTGCTTCCACTACACTCACCCTGCCTCCCCCATGTCTGTGCCTACACCCACGACTATCAAGTCATGACCTTCTAGAGCAGAGGTTCTGAACCTTCCTGATGCTTGGACCCTTCAGTACAGTTCTTCATGTGTGGTGATCCCAGCCATAATAGCATTTCAATGCTTCTTCATAACTGTGAGTTTGCTACTGTTGTGAATTGTAATGTAAATATCTACTATTTGGGATATCGGATATACAGCCCCTCCCACAGATTGAGAACGCCTGTTCCAGAAGGTTCATGTCTTTGACAAATCAGGAACGTTCCATAGAAATTAGTGTTGAACAAATATTCTGTGAGACCCAAGATAGTTTTCAAAATATACAGCACAAAGACAGCTCCCCCCTCTCTCTTTTATCTTGCAGATGAGAGAGCAACTTGAATTTCTAAGAAACAGTTTAGTCTAGGGCTAAGGGTCCATGAGTTTTATAAGGAGTCCTGAAGATTTCTGTTTCCATTGTTGTAGATTTAGAGAATCCGCATGTAAAATTGAGGATAAAATACAATCGCGCTGCTGCTGAGCCTTGGTGCATTACAAAGCATTTGTCTGCATGCCTCAGGAGGTCAGTGTTTTCTGTGGCTACATTAACCCTGACTGTATCCAGCACGTGCATAACTTCACTGTGCTTCACCAGGAGCCACAGCCCATCAGACCAGAAGCATACATGCTCACCTAGACATGCACTTCCTTTAATGTCTAAGCTACCTGTCTTTCTTGTATGACATCATTTCTATAATGTCCTCTGTTTATTAAAGAGATTATGGTGCCTTCCAAATGCACACCCAGGGTTAAATTCTCAACTGGTCATTTGCTTAGAAGAAGCTCTTCAGACATTTCTTCTGCCCACTCCAGACTTGGAGGACTATGTGAACCGTGGCACAATGAAGATGGGCCTCTACCAGACAAGGGTCTTCGGAGCCATCAAAGATGGCTCAACCTGTGAGCCTGGGTCACCTCAGACCCGAAGGCCTGGGTCTCCCACTGTCTACAGATATTACATGACTCTGACGCTGTCTGCAATTGTTTTTCACTAGTAAGAGTTCCACATTAGCCCCTAGAAGATCTTTATCATAATCTCTATGATACGAAGCAGAATGTGTGTATGACTGGAGTTAGTACAATTACCCCTGTCTCTCTGACAAGCAGATGAACGACACACCATCACATGTCTTTGCAGCATCGGTCTCAACCCTCCATCTAGGAGGAGATCATTTCTTCTATCAGAAGCAAACAGCAAAATTAGCTCCCCAAAGTAGCTGCCAAGCCCTGTGCAATTGGAAGTGACTTAACTCTTTGACAGTTGAACATCAGCGTTGAAATGTTTCTCTCTCGGGACTCGTCTTCCCGCCTCCATACTTCATTTATGGTCAATTTGGTAATTTGGGGCTAGCTCATCTTTTCTTAGCTCTGCTTCTGCTAATTTTCTTGTTCACTTTAATAGCACTTGCCGAAGTTCCGGAACCGCTCATGGAATAAAGCCACCGTGGCACACGGCCCCGTTCTCTTCCCTGTCTGTTACCTCAGTTGAGTGATGCTTTCCGATCTTCGCCATTTTTATAAATTCCCTCTGGTTATCTTCGTGTGGGCTCTTCGGTCGGGTTTCTATATTTATTCTATCATAATGCTGTGGTCTTATTAGTTAACTTAATTATGACTTTAGATCTTCGCTGTGAGTCATTTTGAGTGGTTTTATTTTAGAACACCCTGCACGCATGGAAGCAGCACGACCCTGATTCACCCATTTAATAATCTGTGAGATTCCGGGAGAGTTAAGGTGACTCATTGCTCCAAAGTCAACTGACGATCCCAACATTGGAGGGCGGCACTCATTTCTAAATGATTGTGACCTTGTTCTTTCAGCAAAACAATGAGTGTCCCATGATACACGGCAATAAATATCTCCAGGGTCTTCAGTGTCAGCGTGGCCCGTGAGATGACGCCCGATTGTGGTGTCTCCCTGAGTGCCTGACAGGAGAAGCCCCCTCAATGCTCTTCTCTGTGTCTGACAAGGGAACCTCAACTCATGTAGAATACCTACAGCACAGCGTGAGAGCAAACGCCATGTTGACGCTCACGCTTTTCTTTACAGAGCTAATCCATCAAGGTTCAGTGTAACTCTAGGATGTTAAAACGATCCCGAGGAAGGTTCTAGACCATCTCCCAACCAACCACTCAAAGGTCTTGTTCACGTTATTATAATCAATGCCTTGCACCGGTGTCTACCTGCGGCTTCTAGGGTTTAATTGCTTAACGCAGTGCAGGGATAAAACAAGGGTCGTGGCTGTGTCTCACGTGCTGCTTTTGTTTTCTTTACATACCTGCCCAGGAGGAAGATTGCAGGGCCAGACTGCCTCTGAGCCTCTGACTTCAGCTTTGAGGAATCTTCCCACCGCTCTGGCAATGGCTCCGCTAGCTTTCATTTCTGCCTGTAGAAGCTGTCCCTTCTCTAAGCCGTTACCAGCTTTGCCATTTTTAATGTTACTATTATTATTTTTAGCCATTCTAATGGCCTCATCTGAGGTATGACCTGGTGAGTGAATAGATGGTGAAGGAAATGCGGCGCATATACACAGAATAGAGTACATTCTTGTAAAGGTATGGAATCTTGTCATTTTGGTGTGGTAGGCAGAAAAGGAGGACATTGCATTAGGAAAAGTGAGCCAGGCTTGCAAAGTTAATTACTATAAGCTCTCAGACAGATGTAGGCTCTAGTAGACTAGATTTTATAGAGCCAGAGAATAGACTCCTTGTTTCCAGAGGCTGGCCAAGGCAAGCATTTGGGGTATGGGGCTTCTATATTATTGTACACTGATGCTGTCTGCCTCATAGCAATTCCAACGTCTTCAGCATGGAAAAATGATAAGAGTTCATAGGAATGGAAAATTGAATCACCAATGTGAACAATGTAACTCGGCTATATGCCCTAGATCTGAGTGGCCGCCTCTATAGCTCAGGGACTGGGAATCAGTAGGCTTTCCTGGAGTTTACCACTCCTTACCCAAAGATTTGAAAAGTCAAATCAGCTATGTGGAGATGGTGTCTCCTTATCACAAGAGGGTTACCAGGTACTGCATCAAGGTTTACTTCAGTGTTCATCAGTCCAGAAGTCAAATGTTCATGACTTATAGCAGGAATGAATTTAATCGTAATTTAATCTGGCCCTTTGACCTTTCAAGAGAGACAAGCACAGTTGTGTTGTTGTTGTTATTATTTCAACTAATTAACTGAAAAACGTTTGTGTTTTAGCAGGCCAACATCCATAATTACAGAGCTAAGATACTATTGTAAGTACAGCACTATCTAAATGTAACAAAAAGGTTCTTCTCCTGGTTAAATAAAAATGATTTTGAATTACATAGTAAATAGGCCTGAGAAATGTAAGAACTTCAGTGGCTCTGCCCAGTTTCCATTCTGATTAGATCACAGGATCTAATGTAGACTTCCATTCATCCATCTTTCTAAGTGTCTGTCAGGATCTAGGCTACAAATTCATAAACTGGAGCAGAATCATAGTCAAACAGGTACCATATCCCTGACTACATTCATGCAAATCATTTGCCATGCAACTCGTAAATTTGCTAGAGTTCTGGCTCAGTCTATAAAGCAATTCCCTAGAAAACCCAGGGACTCGAGTTCAATCCTAAGTACCCAGGTAACACAAAGCCAGCATGGTGGTGTGTGCTTAAAAAGCAGGGACTAGAAGTCCCTAGGACTCACTGGCAGCCTAGCCTACTTGGTGAGCGAGCTCCAGGCCTGTGAGAAACCCTGTCTGATAAAAGACAAGGTAGACTGCCCCTGAGGGACAGCAGCTGAGCTGGTCATCTGCTTTCCATTCATATGTGTACACATGTGCACCTGCACACACATAAACACACACACACACACACACACACACACCACCACCACCATCATCATCATCATCATCATCATCATCACCACCATCATCATCATCATCATCACCATCATCATCATCATCATCATCATCATCATCACCAATAACTCACTTATAACATAGACCTTTACAGGGATCATGGTTGCAGGTCTGTGTGCTCCTCAACGGAAAGATGGAATTATCAAACACACTGAAGCACTGGTTAGTAGGGGATACTAACAGTAGAAGGCTGCCATCTTTGATTTTGTTCTGCTCATGCCTGGGGAATGATTGGCGGTTTCTGTTTACTGCTCACTCTCTCACCATCCCCATCCCTGTAGGCTACTTGTTTCTAAGTTAAATCAAACTTCTCCCTCTCGGATCACCATAACTGTCTCCACTGACCTTCTCTGGGGTTTTCAATCTTCACTGTGTTTCGGGGACATGGCCCTATTAATTTGTGCTCTAGACAAGTGTTAGATTATTCTGTCCTTAATTACACTATGTCAGTTTCCTGGCTCAGAGGTCTGTAATTATGGAGGTCTTCCCTTGTGGCCATGTTGGTATCTTTCCATCTTTTGAGAGAAGCGGTTTCTATTCTTGGAAGCACAGATCCACTTCCTTCCATGTCTGTCCCTTCAGGACACTTGGGTGACTTTTCTCTGGACCTAGTAATTTAGTGCCCCTGGCTCACCCACAGAAAGACTTCAAACTTTTCATTGTTTTCATGCTGACCCTTGTCTTCGTGTGTCACTGGTGGGATGTACTCCCAAGGGAATTGTCCCCACATCACTGTGTCATTCAGGGAGTCCTCAACAGCAAAGTCGAAACAGCCATTGTCTGCAGAGAAGGTCTTTTGATTAATATTTCATTCTGTTTTAATAGGGATGTGGAACCTATAACTTTTCTAGAAATAAATCATGATGAAGAAAGTTTTTGATTAAAAAACATTCATCACCCTTCCTCTATTCAATTCAAACTATGTTTTTAAAAAGCAACATGCATGTAAAGGTCAGAGGGCAAAAATTAACTACCACTTGTGTCTCAGCCATTACTGCTGTGTCATGAAGTGCCCACCCACGAGACGCTAGTGATGTTCAATTAGCCAACTTCTCAAAGTAGCTTGAAATTGTATTGTCTCTTTCACGGTTTTAGGGCAATATCAAAGGCCTTCTCATGTCGAAGTTAGCGGATGAAAGATGTTGAAGACTATTTCACAACATACCCTGGAATTAATTTTACAAATATTCGAAAGAATTGCGGCGCTGCAATGAGTCAGCATTGAAGAGCATTTGCTGGTCTTCCAGAGGACCAGGATTCAGATCTGAGTGAGCATCCATATCAGTTGGCTCACCAGCTCCAAGAGGTCTTATAAGATATAAACACACACAACACACACACACACACACACACACACACACACACACACAGAGTGAGTGAGAGAGAGAGAGAGAGGGAGAGAGCAATTAAATAACATATCTTAAGGGGTTGTGTTTTCTAAACACATTTCTCGAAATACAAAAAGAAAATTAATCAATGATTCAGGACAAAAAAAAAAAAAACCTAACAAACAAAAAACTTCAAAAAACTTCACTTTCTATTTCTCTTCTGTTCTTAGGGAACAACATCCTTACCTCAGTCAAATACAAAAATACAGCAAACCTTCAGCGATTTTCAGCGTCCCTTCTGAATGTGTCACTGCTCCTCATTATTCTTTTCTTTGAAACATGACACTGAGTTATCTATCATTTTATTAAAATCACTGTTTGGGGCTGGAGAGATGACTCAGTATTTGAGAGAGCTTGCTGCTCTTGCAGGAGATCCAAGATTAGTTTCAAATACCTATACTGGGCAATACACAACACACAATCGCCTGTAATTCCAGCTCTGGAGGATCCAATGCCTTCTAGCTTCCTTGGACACCCACACACAGATGCCCACACCCACACTCAGATATGCATAAATAAAAACAGATCTTCAAACACAAGCTGAAAATATTCTGTGTTTTAAAAACTCAGTATAGGAAATTCATGTTGACTTAGTCAGTTAATTCAATGTCAATCAGTCTGTGGAATCAAGGCAGGGAGACAGGGCTTTACTCTAGCATATTTGTCAAGATGGACATCTTTGTAACATTTCTATTTTTCTTTTCACTCTGTTTTCCATTCTATTTAAGCGGTTTGGTCAGCTGCCTTTAGATGACACTGCACACCTGAGTGAGTGTTTTAAGGACCCTAAGCCCAGCTACACTCCTGGTTAAAGACCTAGGACTGTGCACACAGGTGACTGTCAAAACCTGCCCTGTGCACTGGCTTCTATGAGAGTGGCATGCTCTTCCGTTGTGTTTTTTTCTAGAATATTCTGATGCTTTTCTAGACAAAAGCATAACCTCAATTTTATTTTATTCCTTGCACATGTTCTCTGTGGAATATGTAAGAATATGCATTCTTCCTCCTGTTTTAAAAATTATTCCCCAGGGGGTCACAAATGGGCTTCCCCAGTCACAAAATATCTTGAATTAATACTTATCACCCAGGATCCCCAGCTGTGAGAGTCAACTGGCATTGATGTGCTCAGCGGGGTTGCCAGGGGTTTTCAGGTGGGAAGCTGGAGGTGAAGAGGCTCAGTCGCTTACAACAGGCATTTGTAGAGCTGAGCCTTTCTTTCCACTGGGGGAACAGAAGAGCAAATCTGTTTGTGTGTGAAATCGAAGCAAAGTTATCTGCACACACAGAATCCCAGAGGCCATCAGCCCAGCTCTGCTCATCTTACCTCTGACCAAAGAGTGGTGTTACCATACAAAGTATGTCTTAGTATCAAAACTGAGCAGAATTCACTTGACATCTGTTCATCCTAGTGTTCTCTTTAGTTTTACAAAATCTCACATAGCACACAAATCCTCTTATGTCCTAAACCCTGTACATCATGAGTTTCAACTCAGGAGGAAGTCGTACATGCTGTTTTCAGACACTTCAAATGTTCTTTGAGCTAACTGAGTAAAGCATGTAGCTTGTCCATTCCCATGCATTGGTGGATGTTGAAAAGCCATCCAGTAGCGTGTAGCTGATGTTGATTGTTTTTGGATTTGAAAGCTCTGAAGGATGCCTGAAATCTTATACTGTAAGCATATTTATAATTTAGACCATCTACCTAGATCTTCCTGTCAGAAATTCTCTCCTGAAATTGCACTAAAATAAGCACTCCAGTTCTCCGCTGTTATTCCTCTTCAGCTAAATCTTCACCAGACACTAGCTGAGAGCCATGGCACTGAAGCATTCAGTTATCAGGGAGACATAGACTCCTGGATCTCCAACTATGCGTTAAAGGATGCCATCTAGAAATGGGTGTGAGCCTTTGAGTCCTGTGTCTTCATGGGCTTCTCTCACTGATGCTTTTAAACTTTTATAAGAAAGAGTAAAGACAGAGCAAGAGAAAGAAAGGGCAGAGCCAAGAGGAGCAGAAAGGAGTGGAGAAGATGGTAAGATGTGAGGATAGGAGAGGGGACAGTGGAAGTATAGGAAGAAACAAGAGAAGGAAAAGAACAGAGATGGGGAGGAAGACAGAAGGGATTTTCAGAACAACTGGGTGTAAAGGAGGTCATTAAACTAGTAACAGGTGGCCCTGGATTATGAGACAAATCGGATTTGGTGTGTCTTAATGTCATCTTGCAGACCCTTGGCTAAGAGTCGCCTTTCTGCTGCTCTCAGAGTGGACGAATGGCTGTGAACATTGTTGCCTCTCTTTTGATTCTCTGTTTCTGAAAGTGTGGTTTAAATTTAAAGTGAACCGTGTTGAAATCAAACACATCATTGTTAAAACTGCCTATGAACAGAAAATCTATGTATCTGGGTTTCGGTTTGCGCCCCACCTTCTCATCCTCTCCTGACAAAGCTGAGCTGAGTTTATAAGCTGCAGGTGAGTCCAGCAGGAGCCTCCCTAGGTGCTGGCTCTGCAGAGACGTCCCTCCCCCCCTTTCCTTCCTTACCTGCTGCTTTCTACCCTGACCTTGACCTCTCTGCAGACCTTGGTGTTGGAGGACAGTTGTGGTCTGCGGTGACACTAACCACAGAACCCAATCTCTTGAGTGGCTTCGGGCAGCACTTCTGTGGGCTAATGGCATGTTTGCCTTCCAGTGAGCTGCATTACACCAGCGAGGTTTCCCACTTTTTATTGTGAGTTGGAAAGCAAGCAGAGCAAATGGAAATGACCCATAAAAGTTGGAGAGCTCATTACCGAAATCAGAGGCCATGGGGGTGCGTGGCACTGTCCCAAGCTTTGGAACAGAATGCCTCTGTGTGACTTGTTCACACAGGTTCACCTTACAGCAATGGCACTAGGGAAACACTGCTGCTTTAGGTCACCTGATGCTTCCACTGTTCTTAATCACCTCAAGTAGCCTGAGATAAAGATATGCAGTGTTTTTACATCATGGAAGTGTCTAGGCAACAGCAACTGCAGAATTAGTGAGAGGAGACATGGCAGTCAGCAGTGTGCTGAGGGATACTAAACACTTTTCTACAAACATAGCAGCATCCTGGACTATGGGTGCACAAACCCTACTGAGCCAGAGGCAAGGCCACAGTAGGCATGCTCGGTCACCTCACTGAAGATTTCCAGTGTATAAATGTCTGCTTTGGCCAACCTGGTTTGGACCTGGAAACCTGACTAAGGTGCCAAGCAAGTGAGAGAATGACAGACACACGGAAACGTGAGAGAAAAGCTGGTGTCCTGTGGGCTGTATGCTCTGATGGAGCACACCCATGGCCTTGGTGCTTATTCTGTAAGCACACAATGAGGGGAGGGGTTAGCTAGTAGGAAATCTGCAGGAAGAAGGAGGGAGGCTTTGCTAATTTCAAACCTGACCCGTATGGGGAAAGGGAGTCCCAGGTCTTGGTCCTTGCAAAGGCTGTGCCTGTGTAAATAACACAATCACTCAAGTCTTTAACTCACCGAAGGCTTCCTCTGTTTCCTACAAGTGTCTGGGTGCCACAGGCATTTACAATAAACTTGGTGAGCTCTTCTAGTAAGCAGGTGGACAGAGGCATAATGCAGTGTATGGACCAAAACATTTTCTAAGGAAAGATTGCTAAAGCATGACACAGTCACCTGACTCCTGCTGTGTTATCCCCGTGACAACGCTGTCACTTCTGTGACATTCATTGACTATGTTATTTGTTATAAAGAATCAAATGAGCTGCAAAAGCATTCGTGGCAGGTCATCTGGCACTGTGGGTACAGTGGTGTTCTGTAAAGCAAGGCTTGGCAGGTGACAGTCTTTCCTGACCACGCATGCTCAGTGT
Source organism: Rhynchomys soricoides (assembly GCA_019843965.1). Classification (NCBI taxonomy): domain Eukaryota; kingdom Metazoa; phylum Chordata; class Mammalia; order Rodentia; family Muridae; genus Rhynchomys; species Rhynchomys soricoides. The sequence goes on along the minus strand of JADRCH010000107.1, from coordinate 2,491,969 downwards.
TCAGTAGGAGAAAGATGGTGTTTTAAACTAGGAACTCTTTGGATTTTCATTTTTTTCCCTCAAGGACATATTTTCTTTTTTTTTTAAAATGAGATTATAGCTTTCCCTTTCAAAATTAGCACCCACTTTAAGATGAATTCCAGAAGAACATAATATTTTCGATCTAAAATGTAGTCAACAATAATGGTTTTCTGCTCAGCAAGAGGGAACTGGGTTGAATACTTGCCAGAAAGGAGAATCCACTCCACCTCTGCACAGCAGGATTGAGCCTGGCTGTCCTGCAAAGATCCAGGCCTAAATAATTCAGGAAGAACTAATTAATAGTGAATTTTGTGTCTCTTATAATTACTAACATTGGTTAAAGCGAACTCTAATAAATATCACATTAGCTATTGAAAAGTTCACCGTGGTCAGTGAGACCAGTCACCCTCTAACGTCTCCAGATAAATGATTTCTTTAGGGCTCAAGATTCTTGCTCCCTCTGATCTTTTAAAGTGGGGATTGGCAGTCTGTGGAGGGCGATACCTTTGGCAGGTTTACATAAGTAACGTTTTAAACTATTCTTGACATTAGTCGTGTAAATCAGATTGAAAGCGGATTTATGAAAATAGCAGATCTGATGTAGAGGAGGGTTCATATTTCACCATAAAACCACCTGAGAAGAAGAGATGCTGTGGAGAGAGCCGACGTGGGGCAGGTCTGTGGTCTCCATCCTCTCACAGTTAACCACTTATTTCAACAAGCTGCTGGCTGTCCTCAGCTAGAGAGGTCCTTTCAGTGGTAGAGTGTCTGCCTAATATTTAGGAGGCCCCAGGTTCAGCCCTCAACTGCCGCCAAAATGAAACTGAGTTAAAGGAAGTCCTTTGCCTCCCTCCCTGGCAGCTTTGTTTCTTACACCCACAGCAAAAATCCTGAGAGTACAGGTGGAGGGTCTTCCCACAGTACACAGGTCGGATGTCAAAAATCTGGCTGGGTTGTGTCTATACATAAACCCTGCAGTGGATTCAGTTTTGTCTGAGCAGAGGGCACAGGGTCAGACCTATAGCTTCCATGGAGTGAACGCTGTATATGGCCATGCTCCACTGCCTTATTGCAAAGATTATTCAAAAACTCAACACTTTTAAGGCCAAACAACCATGAGGACCTAAGATCCACCCCAAGAACACACACTATATCCAAGCGTGGTGGTGTACATTGATAATCTCCTCAGTGCTGGGCAGGTTGACTGGAGTTTGATGCCCATCTAGGAAATTTAGCCAGTTTAAACTCGAGGTTCAGTGAGAAACATTGTCTTGAAATCCAAGGTGGAAGAAATTAAGAGAGAAATCTAATGTCAACCTGAAGCTTCTACGTGTGTGTGTGTGTGTGTGTGTGTGTGTACTTTGTATGTACATACATACAAAGATGAATGTACACATAAAAAGGTTACTATTGCTTTCTTTGGTGATCTCATACAAATCACTTTGGAAGAGTATTTCAGACCCACAATGGACCTCATGTGAGCAGATGGTCATGTGCCTGACCAATCACTGCTGTAGCTCTTCCTTACTCGAGGTGGGTCTGTTTAAAACCTGACCTCTGATCTCATGTAAGGGACACTGACAAAATGCTGCAAGGCTCCTTGGAGGCTACCAAAGTTCTTCAGCATTTTCTTTATCCATTATGCAAATATTTCAACTTATTAATAATTGAAATGGCAACACATTAATAATTAGGATCCCCATTACAAATCTGACCTTTAATTGAATTCTATAGCAATGGATTGAAAGATGAGCCTCTTGATTTATGCAAGAATAAAGGTTAAAAACCATTTCCAACTCCATCTATTTTTCTTGTGTTTGTTACTTCAGAAATACTGAAGGAAGCTCTTTCTTTAGGCATCTTCTGTCCCACTCTCCAGGATTTTGGGTAATGAGGTACCAGCAGCCCAGAATTCTGTGTTCTCAATGCATGCTCAACAATCTCAATTCTGGGGCAGATGGAAAAGTTGAAACTTTCCAAGGATTCAAGAAACAAAACCCCATGCAGATTCCATCCACCCAGTGTTCTCAAGTGGCCATTTTAAATGTGTCCTGTCAATGCAGTCAGGTACCCAGGGACTGCTGTCCATCAACACAAAGGTGGCCTTCCTCATTTGATTAACTATGTACAACCCAGTGATTGACAGGATGTCCTGCACTGGTGTTATTACATACAACTCTAAGACAATTATTCAGCCTGAGAGCAGCCTCACCCTTGTCACTCATTGCCTTAGAGGCAGGGTGCCAAGTGACCTCCATCTATAGGGATATTATTAGGAGAAGGGGTACTATGCCATAAGATGGCTGTGACATGGAGCCTGCAGTCCAATACCTCCTACTTGAGAAGCTCAGGAAATGGGTGTAAGAACATTGAGGTCTGCTACCTTCCCTCCTTGCTCCCTTTGATGTTTACCTGCAGGAAAGGGCTACCCTTTTCAATTGCACACACACACACACACACACACACACACACACACACACACACAGTGTATCTGCTCACACCAGAATGTCTATAGAAGTACAGACAGAGCAGTCCAAGAAGGACGTGGGAGATGCTCAGCTAAGTTACTGGCTGTTCTCCCAGACACACCCACTGTGGTTCCAGCGACCTGTTTCCTTTCCTCTCCACTTGTTACCAGAAAAATATTGACTGTGTACAAATTTGTGCTCAGCATGAAAACTTCCTGAAGGCCCAAAGTGTCACTTATGAGCAAAACTGAAATGGTTGACTTATGCTAATGACATCTAAGACCTGATTGAGTTTAAAAGAATTGAAAAGAACTTAAATACAATCATATCATAAATGTGCTGATCCCCAGGCAGATCTCAGTATTGTCGAACAAGTCATTGCCAATATTTAGGATTAATAGATATCACAGAATGATTTGGAGTTTTAAATCATTTTTGAAGTTTATTATACAAGAAGCTAAAATGATGTCTCAGTGATTAAGAACACTTGCTATTCTTCTAGAGGATCCAAGTTTGGTTCCCAGTATTGTGTCACATGCAATCCAGCAGCCTGTAATTCCAGTTCCAGTGAGTATAAAGCCATCTTCTACTCTCCAAGGGTATCCACTACTCATAAGTAGCTTATGTGCACTCTACACACACACACACACACACACACACACACACACACACAAATTAAAATGTTCTTAAAATTGTTAGTATCCTATGGTACATAAAGGACATTCTAATATAAGCATATAATGTACTTCATGCAGACTTCCCCATGTTCTGTGCCCACCCCTCTCCTGTACCACCAGTCACCTTATTTCTCTTGATAGTTTTGGATCAACTTTAATTTTGTACCCATATGATTGTATGATCTATGAAGTCTAGGACTTAGTAAGGTCACAATGAGAAAAGACATACATTGTGATGTTTGACTCTCTGAGACTTGTTTAATTCGATTATGTGATATCTCCAAGTTCATTTATTTTTTTGTGCAAAACTCTACAAGGCGTGGGCATCTCCCAACAGTAATCTGAAGAAGCAAGGCTTGGCTATTTTCTAGGACTACAAAGAGGAATGAATAAGAGAAACTCATAAGCACAGTGGAATTAGTTTTTGTTTTGTTTTGTTTGTTTGAGTAATCAAGTGTGAGGATCTGTCACTTGCAGGAAGTGGGGCATCTCATACTTTGAAGATTGCCCGGGTCTCTGGAGACCTCATAGATTGAACTTGTCTCCTTAAAGACCTTACACTAATTTAAATTCTGGGAAGTTGGGAAATGCAATCACCTCTAAGTGTTCTGCGTGTAGTTGGGTCTGAAGAGTTGGAAGAGAACCTTGAAGATCCAGAAACTGCAACCAGTCACCTCTTATCTCACCTTGGGGAGGACCCTGCCTTACTCTAAGCAGGCAGGACTTTGACAATGTTGCTGTAAGTTGTAAGAGGTAAGGGTGTGTCTCGGTCATCACTTCCTCTCTTGTTCCTTCTGGCTGTTATTCCCAGTTTCGATCAGGCTTGCTCCCCTAAAGACTCCATCCTCACCAAAATTCATGTGCAGGTGAGTATGTCTTAGTCTACACATACTTTCTCAACACTCTGTTTCTTATTAATGTAACATTTAGAGCACAGCCAACTGAGACAAGGCCACTGACTTGTTGGTCTGTGATGAACAAGTAGGGTAAGTCTGGAAGCCCGGTGAAATGAGTGATATCAGAGATGTTGTCCCTGTGAAATGGCAAGGAGGGCTGGCTTAGGAATAAAGATAAGACAAGAACATGGTGGAATTTGGCCTTTGTGTACAGCTGTATGAGAGTGTGTGAACCATGGGGGCAAAGTGTGGATTCCTGCAATGATCTAAAGTCTCTGGGAAGATGGCTGTACTGTGTAGGTCATATGCTAATGCTACAGTACTTTAGTTAAGAGACTCAAACATCTTTGGGTTCTGGTATCTGTGGGAATCTTGAAGCTACTCTTCTTTGGAAGCTGTAGTGATGTAGCATTTGAGGATGGCCAGACATTTCATAGCGCAGTTGTGTAAGATCCAAAGACCTGAAATGGCAGACACTGTCATCTAAAGCGCCCACATGCTCTACCAATGTCACATTCTCCCTTCTAAAGAGATGATCCTGTTGCCCATAAGCTGCCAGCCTATTTAATGCTGGTTTAAGCCTGCCCCTGTCCATCTCTGACTCAAACTTTATTAGTTACTGGTCATGACTGTCTGCTCGCTCTGGCCAGCATTACTAATCTCTGACCTTACAGGTATCTTGCTGGCTATTAATTAGACTATATTCCCTCTGTTCTCAAGTTTACATGACCAGTTTGCAGCTTTACCACTGTGGGAAGCTGACTCTATCTCGAGCACTAAGATGTGGCTGTAATCATTCTTAGCTCCTCGTTGATAGGGTGGTCTGGGGTAGCCTTCTAGGTAGAAACTTCTTGTCAGAAGTTATCCTTACTTACAATGTAGACTGTCACAATTCACTATATCAGAAGCAAGGTTGTACAAAGGGAAAACAGAGAGCCTTGCAGATCGGTGGGGCAGCCAGCACACCTTCACTGGCCAGAGCCTTCCCTCCCCTCTCATCTATCGAAGTTCATTATCACACGGCCAACTATTAGTTTTCATCCTCTTCTTCCTCGGGATCCTGGACTTCGTCATGTTAACTCTTGTCTTTTAGATTTTATTTGTATTTGAGTGTTGTGACTGCATGTAAGCATGTGCATCATGTGCACGCCTGACCGTGACTGAGATCAGAAGAGGTCATTGCATCCCCTGGAGCTGGAGTTACAGATGGCATGAGCCATCATGTGGGTAATGGGAACCAGAAGCTTTCATACTACATATTCTGGTCATGCTTTCTCCAGTCCCTCCTAGATCTTCCCCACCTCCCCACCCACCCAGCTCCATGCCCTCTCTTCCTTCTCACTTAATCTCAATCTCCCTTAACCTGTCTTCTGACTTCACTGCAACATGCACACACAACTTGGAGTTGCCGCCATGGACCTTTCTCCATTCACTTCTGCTGGGGAGCTGACTACTGTCCCAGGAGGGCTTCTGTATTCACATGGCATCAAGTCTCCCTTTACAAATACGCTATGGTCTCTAGGAAAAGAAATATCTTGGTTTCCAAGATCTACTTTGTAGAGACATAACTGGAGGAGGTTTAACTGGTGTTCTCTGTAAAAAAAGACGAAAGAAAAAAGCAGTTACCCAGAATGCTATTTTCTAGTTTCCACCTATGACTTAATTAGTTATAATGATTATCTTCTATTTTGTAATTTATAGAGACACAGGATCACAATGCTTCTGAGAATATCAAGAAAAAAATAATCAATGAACCCAGGGATTGAGAATATGGCTTGACAATAGAAAACTCACCTGAACATGCAAGGGTCTGGGTTACATTCTAAGCACTGAGAACCTTACAAAACAGACCCAATATATTCTAACACCCCCCCATCCTCCTCCTCCAGTTACTTACCCAATCATACCACTTGGGCATCTCAGAGGCCCTCAGTAACCTCTATGATAAAAAACCTGTTGTCTGGCTGTGTGGGAGCTTCAGTCTTCTCACCTAGTATCCTGTGTAAACTGATAGTCCAGAAAGGTAATCCCTCCTAAAAGGCTCAATGTTAAGATTCTGTAACCACTCCCTTGGGATTAAATGTGGGAGACAAATTCTCCCAGCCTATCTGTGAGGTCACAGATCTAATGTGGTTGTGTAACTAAAGTCATCCTTAGGTCACGCTTTGTCATATGATAAAGTCCTGCTTCTTCCTCCTCTATTAAAAACCCCAAGTGGTTAAAATTTGATCTAAAGGGGAATCATTTGATGTTCCAGATCCAGGCATAAATAACCAGGGCAGCACTGAGACATTTTTAAGATACTGTCTCCTTCGTCTCGTACGCCTCCTTCAGTCCTGTTTTCTCACTGACTTAGGTGTGTGCACCCTGTGAGGTAGATCTCTGTGGGTGGCTGACTGAAGTGGGACCTGGAGCAGTATGGAAATTAGTTTGTGTGACAATGTGTGGCCTTCACCTCCAGTTATGTCTCTGGTAAGTCAGCCTTGGTATACTTCTCCACTATGGGCTTGACCTCTGCAAGCTAGACAGATAGCTGCAAAGCAGCCAGGGGATTTAACATCTACGTTTCGAGGGCTAGCATAGTTCACAGTGAAACAGTATTAATAGAAAGCCATTTGAGGTGAGATGGGGGTGACTGTCCCTAAAAGAGTGCCAAGCCATTCTTAGCTCCATTGTGGAGACCAGAAGAAACCTGGTATGGACAGCTTGGCTTAGTCAGCCTGAGAGATGCCCAAGAGTGAGTGGCTCTATGACAACCAAGCTAGAGCCATGCTGTATTCCAGTGGCTATGCAGAAACAGACATGCTGGCATCTGCCATCCTAAGCACACATCAGTGGAGATGGAGAACAAATGAGATGGGGTGGGGAGCTTAGCTTCCACGATGAGTCCCCGTCAATAAGAAGATGCCCCACAGATATGACCACAGGCCAGTCTGACAGAGGTGATTCCTCAAATGACCCAGATGGGTCAAGCTGACAAGGAAGATTAACCATCACCGGAAGTTTATGCAACACCAGGGAGATAAAATGATACTTTCAAGTTACAGTCTTTTAGTGGGGGACAAGTCACTTAGCCTTGGCTATTGTGAGCCGGTGTTGAGAAGCCCTTTCTGTTTGTGTTAGGTCAGTCATTTGGTAGCAACCCTAGCCTTTATGGTTTGGTTTACCCTTCACACTGTGGATCCACCAGGAAGACTGAGGACCTACCTGCTTTAACCCATCAACCTCCCATCTTCAGCCACCTTTAACATCTTAATGTTGGAGATTAGATATGCAATGAATTCTCAGGCCCATGGATAGGTCTCCCAGGTAGCATGAACAAAGGAAATACTTTTGTTTATTTGTAAATCTTTGCTGTGTAGAACTCTTAACAAACAAACATTTAAATATAAGCTAGGGTTCACATTACAATGTTGAATCTTAGAGAGCAAGGGCATGTAGCCTCCAAGAGCCATTGTTTAAGGTGGTTTGGACTCCAAATCTCTTTCCCACTTTAGCTTATGAAGGATTAAAATCCCATAAAGATGGATTGCTGGATATCTTATGCTCTGCTGAACTGACATGCTGCTCAGGAGGTTCCAGATACTGTCTGGAGGAAAACCAAAGTAGGAGATCAGCAAGCATCCCATGCAGGAGGGAAAATCACTAGATAGCAAGGGTCAGCAACAAATGAAACGTGAGCCCAGGCTGAAGATGCTGGGTCATTCCTGCCAGCTTAGCATGGGCAGCTTGCACTGGGCAAGACACAGGGCGTATGTAGGAGAGAACTCCAGACCCCCTCCCACCACCTTGTCTCCAAGTCCTGTTCCCATATCCTTCCTTTCATCAGCTTGTGTCCACATGCCCAGTATCCAGGCAACATCTACTGTGAGCGGGGTTCATGAAAAGGCATGGATGTATCCTGCATGGGTTTCTCAGGTGTCTGGCACATGGATGCTCCCTTGATGTCTTCTTCTGACAGACACATAGCTGGTTCCTTGAGCCAACCCTAGTGGCTGAATAGAGCAACAAGCCATCCCTTGTGACCAAGCCTATCACAGACTCTTGAGACCAGTGGACTCTACAGCATGTGACAAGCAGTTACATGGTCGAGGGAAGAGGTAAATCTGAGAACTCCGCCCTTCCACATCTTCAGCTCCTGGGCTTCGGTGTCTTGCTAAGCTCAGGAGCATGTTTATGCCTGGCTTCATGCTCCCCATCTGAAGGATCAGCCTTGTTCACAACATGCTTAGAAGTCAAATAATCTAGGAGCACATAAACCAGCACACCCAATAGCAGACAATCACCAAGGTTACTCAAGATAGTAGTGTAGAACAATGACATCACACAATGATCTGTAAACCACGGTGGCATTTCTTCGCATATACAATTTGACTTTTGTCCACCTTGAACGCTCTATTATCTAAGTTTATAATAAAATAGAAGGAACCTTCATTTATTCATGTTTCTTGTATAAGAATATACTACATACAGATATACATACATGTATCATATGTGTATGTTTGCATATTCATATGATATGATATACATATACATACACATACACATATACATGTACACTGAGAAGCCTGATGTCCTACATTCAATTTCTGATATACACAAAACAGAAGAAATGAACTGACTCCTTCAAGCTTCCCTCTGACCTCTATATGTGGGCATACCCATGAGTGGCCCTTACACGCATGTATGCATACAAGATAAACTTTCTAATGTAATAAGACAAAATAAGATTTAGTGTCTGATGACTTTGATGCTAATATTCCTAATGTTGAGGAATTGAAGTTTGTTTTATTTTTTAAGATTTATTTTTATTGATGTATATGTATGCCTTCTCTGTATGTATATATCACATGTGGCCCACAGAGGCCAGAAGAAGGCATGAGGTCTCCTAGATCTGGAGTAACAGATATTCCAACCTGACATGGGTGGTGAGACCTGAAAGAACTGCAAGTACTCCTAACCACTGGGCCATCTGTCCAGCCCTTAAAGCTTGTCTCTTTCTTTTGTCATACTTTTATTTATATTTCAAATGTTTCCCCCTTTCCAGATCTCCCCTTTGGAACCTCCCCATTCCCTCCCCCCTCCCCTTGCCACTACAGGGGTGTTCCCCCACCCACCCACCCACCCACTCTCAGTAACTGTGGTGGGAATATTAAAAAGGAACCTGAAAACTCTCCACGCCCCTGACTGCCACTGTCTGCCTTGGCGTATTCACGCCAGCAGTTATCTCCAGCTAGCCCCTGCTGGCTCCGTCCCACATCCCAGTAACTAACTGATCCGCCAACCTCACAGTACGATATCACAATACTCAGTAACCCGGTAAAAACAAGACTCAATGCTTATAGTTAACTAATCAGATTTATATATCAATAAAATCTCAATTTACAAAATGCCAATACAATAATTTCTGAACCAATTGATAATGATGAAAGCTTTATCCCAATTATTCTAACCTTATGATATCACAACTACTTGTGGCTGGTTCACCACGCTGGTTCACGTCCGCTGCCGTCTTCCTTTCTCTCTCTCCCCTGAGATGCTCCCTGTCTCTGCAACTCTTAGCTCCGCCTCCATTTTCCCTGTCCAATCACAGGCCTCCCCGCTGCCCTAATGTGATTGGACAGGGAAAATCCTGCGACAAGTAACAATTTTCTGTAGCACTAAGATGGCATCAAGGGCCATACAGCCCTAACCCATCATGAAATCTGTCTTGAGTGTTTACTTGTTCGGTTATGTTAGTGCCCATACCTATGCATGCACCCAGGAGGCCAGAGGTGGATATCAGATTCTGCCCTCCCCTCCCCCTTTCTCTGTTATTCACTGTTTATTTTATGGGGGCAGTAACTCTCATTGTATCTGGAGCTTACCAATTAGCAAGACTGGCTGGTGGGTGAGGCCCTGTTGTGATGTTACTTTGTCTCTGCCTCTAGTGCCAGAATTGTAAGTTCACAGCACCACACCTGGCTTTATTTACATCTATCTCAGAGATACTAGCTCAGGCCTCATGCTTGTACAGCATACATTGTATCCACTGAGCCATCACTATACACACACACACACACACACACATTATGACACATTTTTATTGCAAAAATCTACATTATCTAAAAAGCCCCTAATATATAAACACTAAAAGAAAACATACTATTCATGTAAAATTATACCTGCTGAGAATATTTAAATGCAACATATGAAAATATGAATCAGTATTCACTCCCCAAGTGTGACGCCTATTATTGCAACACTTGGGAAATTATTTGCTTATTATTCCCTTTAAAAGACGAACTGTTCTGGTTACTATGCAATCAAAATGGGCTTTATTTTTACAGTGAACAAGCTAAAGTGCTTTCTCGTAGAGTATTTGGTTGTATTTTCAAAATATCTATCACCAATTAGAAGCCTTGTGTCTGATAAGTTCCTAACCCACTGTGTTAATAAAACAATTTCAAATTACAATGTCATTTTTCCAAATGATTATCTTTTGTGTGCTAATGGTACCTTTTCTCCTTTAAAATTGTTATGGGTCTCTCTAGCGATGGATTGTTCTAGAAGACAATGTTAGATAAGTCTATTTTCCTCAGCAGGGACAGTGCAGCTCAGCATGCTGATGTGGGATTGAGTCTCAGTGCAGTGAGGCTGTTTGTGAAAAATTCTCAAGAAGTCTGTTTTTGTAGATGAGTCCCATCAGCTCTGGACGAGGCCGTTTGTCTGGGCACTCCTCAAATCCTCCCTAAAGACAGCATCTTAGTATAATGGGCCAGTTGGTTCCTGGGCAAGCTGAGGTAAGAAAGGACCAGTCTCCTAACATAGGGGACTCCTGATCCCAAAATGCTTTGACTTCAGAGCCTGAAGTATCCTGCATCATCTTTGTGAATCAGGCTGGTCTCTTGTTGGGTGCCTAAATCGTAGAGGACAAAGCTGCTGGGGTGCTGAGATGTAACTGGATCCTAAATCAGCGACAGTCATCATGGGCTACACCTTTTAACCACTGTCTAAAGCTTTCCAGCTGAGATATCTATAGTCAGAGCAACAGTCCTGATTTGTCTTTATTTCAAACACATGTTATGACCACTGCTTTTCCCCTTGGATCGAGCTCTAAGAGTCTAATTTGGATTCAGTTACAAGAGACCAGGAGGACAGATGTCCACTGAGCCACATGCTTACATGGTTCAACTAGAAAATGAAGCAGCTCACAGTTAACAAAGCACAAAATACGGTCTGTTCTCTTTTCTTTCATCTAATGGATGCACCTTCCCAGGGTCTAGAACACCAGATTTGAAGGCAGAATCTGTGTAGCTCAGTGCTCTATGCTGGAACAGGCACTGAGGCTCCTGGATGGCAACCAGGTTGCTAGACCACAGACCAACCCCTTAAGAAACTGGCTACTTAAGAGGCAAGATCACAAGAATTAAAATTAAAAAAAAAAAATCAGATCACACCTCGTCCACAGCATCTTTCTCCCCCTCTTTGTGTGCCTGTGTCTGCATCTGTGTCTCTCTTCCTCTCTCCCCCTCCCCTTCTCCCTCACTTCCTCTTGCTTCCTCTCCCTCCCCCCCCTTCTCTTCCATGTTCTTTGCCACACAGGTTATACCGGACTAGATCACATGGTGTGGAACATCCTGCTACCTCCTGAAAGAATATAAAAGTCAAGTAGGTTTCTTTATTCAGGGATCTCTCTGAAGTTTCCGTGGGCCTCCCCTGACATCTTTACCCTGCCCTGTTGGCCTTCTCAGTGGGTCAGAGAGCTTCTCTGTCATCATAATGACTTGTTAGAATTTCCAGCAGCCTTGTTAAAAACATTGTTGCAGCTATGAGTGCCCATAACCCCATCACTGTAGAGCAGAGCGACAGGGAGGTCACAGAGATCATTGGTGACCTTCAGGTTCCATGAAGACAGTAAAACAGAGACAAGAGCACTACCTATGCACGATGTCCCAGCCCCTGGGATTTTTATGCAAACTGACTAGCACAATCATGTCCTAGCTAAGGGGTTACATCCTGCATCGCCCTCTCTTTGCCCCCTTCCTGTTTCTATTCTTTTCTCCAGAGTAAAAGGGTTTTTCTTGTTGTTGCTGCTGTTGGTTTGTTTTTGTCATATACAATGCTTTTTTGGCATTTTCAGATGTACAGAATTATCAAAATTTATGCTTGCATTACATCAACTAAACTACTTTTATACTGTTCCATAAGATAACTTTTAATTTTATCTAAAGTACTATCAGAGAATTACTGGTGTGTTACCTTGAGGAGTATTTCTCTTGTGTACACTGGATACACACTGTTACACAGAGTAAACATACTATATATTTTGTTGCTTTCCCATTTATGAACGTCAGATCCTTTCTCTTGTTGCAAAATAGACTGCAAATAACATTGTTTCTATTTGCTAAAAGAATACCGCATGAGTATAATTGCACTTGACCTATTTTTCAAGCACGCATATAGTTTTGTGTAATATACATGTAGAATTGAAATTGATGAGTTGAAAATGACAGGGCTTTAAAATGTTGATAGAACCTGGCAATTGCTTTCCAAAATGCGTCTTAACTCGAATCCCTGACTTGTCAGAATGTAAATGTCCCTGTGTTCTGTGCCACAACAGGTTTGCAAGTGAATAGTAAGTTTCATGTTGATAAATAGATTATTTATGTCATTGTTCACCCATTTTCCATAATAAAAACCTTCTGTAAATTTTTCTTTGTAATTATGCATTCATTAAAATGCAATTTTAACTTGTTTTTCTTAAACTACCTTTTCTCTTGCTGTTAAGAAAGAAGCTCTTTAGTCTTTGGGCTGACCAATGGCTACTTTGTCTACAGCTCTACCTAGAACTTTGTGATGCTCACTGGTTTGGGGTTGTCCAATGGCTCCTTTGTCAATAGCTCTAAAGTCCACACTGTTTCTACTGTTGCAGACACTTCTATACATTTTTTGTTGTGCAAAATCTCTCAACCTTTGCAAACTCTTCTGGTCTCAGAGTTTTTGTGTTGAATAAGAAAGCCTTCTATACTCTAAAATGAAAAACTAAGTTTGGAAGCTGGTGAGATGGCGCCCCCTGGCTGCGGGGGAGGTAAATTACTGGCCAATTGGGTTTTCTAATCTGTTTCTCCGCTATATTTTGCAGCTTAAGGTACATATATGCCTTTGATCTTCCTGGAATTGAATTTTAGGTAGCTTTTAGTTGATACTCAGTTTCTCCTGCAGTGCAATTATTTAAAAGGAGGGCTAATTTCTATAGGTCTGCCATGTAGTGAATCTCACATTCAGTGTCTTCTTTGCTAGGTTGGTTGTTTTGACCGTACCAGCACAAGGATTTATGCCTGTGCCACAATCACAGTGAAAAGACTCTGGAAATCAGGTGAGAGATCATGCATTTGTCCCAGAATGGGGGATCCTGGTCAATTTGTTTGTGGTTAGAATATGCTGGACAGAGAAGACTTGCTTTATGAATGCTCCTAACTTGCTGCCCCCAAGGCCATGGGCTGTACATGTGATCAGCTTAAGGGGTAAGTAGTGCTCCTCATGTTCCTATGGCTAAGAAACTCCTGGACAGTGAGACATGGGCAGTTACACATGAAGAAGACCTGAACAGAAGGAGCTTCATCATTGGTCTATGCTTTAGTCACATTGGCCCAGCCACCTCTGCTTGGTAGCCAACTCTGTCAACATCACAGCCATTGCTCTGATCTCCTTAGTTCTAACTTACCTTTAGGTACACATTCAAGTTTGCTTCCTGGTGCTGTGATGAACACTGTGACCAATAACAACTGAAGGGAGAATGGTGTGTGTGTGTGTGTGTGTGTGTGTGTGTGTATGTGTTGGCTTATACTTCCAGATCACAGTTGATCCTTGATAGAAGTCAGAACAAGATCCATGTAGGAGTTGAAGCAGAAACCATGGAAGAAAGCTGCTTACTGTCTCACTCCCTTCAACTTGTACTCAACCAGCTTTCTTATATAACCCAGGACTGCTCAGAGGTGACATTGACAACAGTAGGCTGGCCCTTTCTATACCCATTGATGATGATGATGATGATGATGATGATGACGATGACGATGACGACGACTATACCTGACCTAGCATCCCTCCCATCCAATTGAGGTCTCTGCAGTTAATTCTGGTCTCTGTCAAATGGCATCTAAAGGTAACTAGGAGGGCACACAATTCTGATTCTGTCGGTCTGATGATATTACAGTTATTACAGTCATTTACACTTTGGCTCAGACTAAACTGATTTCCTATTTGAGACTTGTTATTGTATACCAACAATATAGGTAGGATAGGGATGGCCAGCAGATAGCAGAGATGGATTGCACAATCAAACAAAAGTAGATGATAGACATGTAGACATGCAAAGGATATTTGATTACAGACAGACTGAAAGGAATGCATCCAGGCTTCTACAGAAACTACACAGAGGTTTACACTGCATTTTCTGAGTTCCAGTGGCCTAAGTCCCTTGGTAGGGTTTTCAGTACCAAAGAGTGTCGATCTCTGTCAATCATCCATCACATCCATCAGCATCCCCTGCACCTGTGCAATGTGTTACGTGAGCAATGAAAAGATGGAGTTTCCCATAAGCCCTAGAAAACCCATCTCTGTGACATCCTACAACTAAGCAATATGTATTTTGGGGAAAAGGAAAAGAGTGGCCTCTCCAAATTGAAACATTCGTGCTTAGAAAGATGAAAGAGGCTTGTAGGACTTAGGAAGTAAACAAAGCAAGTCACCAAAAGTTTCTAAAACTAAGAAGGTTCCCTAGACCCATCCCCAAGGTTACAGAAGCAATGATGAGAGGATTCTGCTTCTGTACTGGCTGGCTTTGTGTGTCAACTTGACCCAAGCTAGAGTCATCACAGAGAAAGGAGCTTCCCTTGAGGAAATGATTCCATGAGATCCAGCTGTAAGGTGTTTTCTCAATGATCAATGGGGAAGGGCTCATTATAGGTGGTGCCATCCCTGGACTGGTAGTCTTGGTTTCTGTAAGAAAGTAAGATGAGCAAACCATGGGAAGCAAGCCAGTAAGAAACATCCCTCCTTGGCCTCTGCATCCCTCCTGCTTCGTGACCTGCTTGAGTTCCAGTCCTGACTTCCTCTGGTGATGAACAGCAATGTGGATGTGTAAGCTGAGCAAGTTCCTCCCCAACTTGCTTCTTGGTCATGAAGTTTGTCCAGGAATAGAAACCCTGACTAAGACAGCTACTGGTCGAGCTATGGGTCAGCTGTTTGAGGAGCTCAAGGGAAGCAGCTTTAGTAAGCTATCACTCATTGGGGATGTGCCCTGATGCATTTATCTTCGAGTACCCATGCTCTTGTAAGTAGGCCCCCACTCATGCTTCTATAAGGAACCCCAATAAACTCACCAACTCACTGACCAAGACTGATCAACTCACCAGTTTGGTCTGTTGTTGGTGTCTAAATTGGGGTGAATAACCCTTTGCTTGTGTCTCCCTGGGAAAAACTACAGCACAGGAATATTTTTATGTAGGTGCCGCAGAATCTTTCAGAAGGCAGAACAATCCTCAGAGGGGGAGATCCATTGAGGAATCTTAGAAGAAACGTCTTCTGAGTTGTTAGGAAATGTTGACAAAGGCAGAGAGAGTTGGGGACCACTTGTGGCCCTGAGCTGGGAAGGACAAAGCAGAGGAATGAGAAGAAGTTCTATTTACTCCCAATGATAGCCTGGAGTGGGTTACGTGCCACTGGAAAGATAAACGCGATCAACGTCCATGGAAATAGACCTGGGTGGCTGCCTTAGCCGTGGCAGTTCCGTGTTTTGATCTTGGATTTAATAAATGGCCACAATGGCCAGAATGTCAAGAGGGAAGCTAAAACCATAGAAGAGAAAAATCGATTGAGTCCCTGCAGTAGAGGAGGAGTGATTATTCTTAGACAAAAGAATTGCAGGACAGCTTGTCGACTACAAAATTGATGAACACACCAGTAAATTTAAGGGACAAGAGCTTAAAAATAAACAGGTTCTGGGTTGCATTAAGTGTTTTATTCCAACCAATGCTTATGAAAGTCTGTAATAGTTTTGATATGGCATAGGAAACCCACTTGGCAACACACAACTGTGTCTTATTTCAAAAAGCCCATTTCTGACCAGGAAGGACACCAAGCTTCTTGGATAACTTCAACTCCCCCCTTTTTGCACCATCACAGCCCATGTGTTCTGAGACCTCTCATGACAGTACGCATGGGAGACCTTTCTGAAGGTTTTGCCTTCTGCACTGGGGAGCTAGTTGAGGGTCCTCATAGTCTAGGGCACCTCCCTGCAAAAGGAGAAAGGGAATACTGCACATGACTCTGGGTTGCGATTTTAGGTCTTTTGAACCTGGGATAATTCTGAGATCTGAAAGAAAGGGGCAAAGGAGGAAGTGAGGAGAGAGATAATGTATATTTGGGTAGATAGAAGGATAGAAATATAGAATGTGTGTTGCACAATCACGTGTGTGTGCACGCGCGTGCGTGCGCGCACACACACACCCCCCCCCAGTATGCAATACTCACCACAGCGTCACCTTTGCAGTTGGCCAAAGGCAACCAAACTTGGGGAGAGGCTGTGCTCTTCAACATCCTTTTAGGTTGAAGAAGGTAGTTATTAATACTACCATGTGTTACCAGTAACTCAAATCTGTTAAAGGTAAACAGTTTTGGTTATCTTCAGTACACCTTTGCAATCATTCTTTTCCCTGAGAAGACTGGGAAAATCTTTTCCCGATACATAAGAGCTTTTAAAAGAAATGAGTTCGGAGGACCCAAGCTGATTCTACACATAAAATCTCTGAGAATCAAAAGTGAGGAACTGTAAGGCAGGTCAGCACACACAGATGCTTGTTGTACAAACCTAATGACCTGAGTTCAGATCCCATGGCCTACAGTGGAAGGAAAGACATGGCTCCTGAAAGTCATCTTCTGATCCTACTTGCATCCCCTGGCATGCATGTGCCCCTCCTCCCAAAACCAGCACACAGTAACAATACCAACAACAACAACAAAGGTAAGAAAGCTGAATTCTGATACTTGCAGCCCTTGTACTGACATACAGTTTCTATTCAGGTCCTTTCGCTTACAGGGGGAGAGATGAGGCATTCAGTGGACACTTCAGGTCACATCATCCTGAAGATTCTTTAAGATTTTTATAAGGATACTTGATTCTTAAGGTGGCAACCTTAATGTGTTCTTGACTCATTTCTAAAGGTCTGTACTGAGAAAGACCTTGTCTCTAATGCCTCCCCACAGCCTAGATCCTTTCTTACTAAAATTTCTTTTATATTCCTAAAATTACTTTTAACTTCCTTTCTAAAATATGCATGCCTTTTGCATGGTTTTTGAGTACCGGGAAGCATTTTTGAGTACAGGTATGTACTGAGACTCCTTGGTAAGGGATTGAAGCATTCACTCCTTCTCAACAGCAAAAGTGCCTTCCCAGGTAAAGCAGAAGTTCTGTTTTAAGACAAGCAAACACCTCTAATGAAAGGTGGCTCATTGCTGTGTACCTTGTACTTAGCATTCTAGGGCTTGGCATGTATTCTTACTGATCCACAGAACGTGGAGCAGGATGCCCACGCAGGTGCTGTTCTCCCTAGGTTTGCTAAGGCAGGCTACTACCTGGAGCGGGCACACCTGCTTCCAAATCACATCTGACAGACACACCTACCTCCCAGGTGCAGGCACATCTGTGGTGGTTGCTGTCTCCCTCTGACAAGCACAGGGTGACAGGTGAGCGTCCTCAAGCATATCATCCACTGGACAGAGAAAGATATGTCACCCTTCCAGACAACACAGTCTACTCTCCCTTGAACCTTTCCAAGTTTTAACTCATTGCTGTTCTTCTGAGTATTCAAATCTGATAGCTTCCACTCTGGCATTTAGTTTACAGTCATGTTGAAAAGAATAGCATTTGTAGTCTTTTTAATGTTCAAGTATCTATTATGACTTATTGTAGAAAATTGAATAAAAAAATAACCAATATCTTTTAACAAAATGTGCATGCCATATGGACTTTAGTATTAGAGAAAATACAATATTATTTTGTAATTCATTTTAAAGGCAAAACATTTTAACATTTAAACATTACAAGAACAAAATATTATAAATCTTAAGATATAGAGTGATAAAATAATTTTCATACTCAAAATTTGGTAAAAATATTTACAAATGAAATCAGATACAAACGGTATCAGAACACAGCTGATGTTAGGACCAATAACCCCTGAGGTTACTGGAGAAGAGAACTTAAAATGGAGTAGCATATGTTCAGTGGCCAAGGACTGGTTCCGGTCACACATGTTAGTGTCTCATTCAGCCTTCCCAGAAGGCTATCATAAAACCACACACTCTCTGTTTGGATGTACCTAGTGTCTAGAATCTGACGATATCTCGCTTCTCCTCTCCATGAGTTTACTTTCTCCATGAAGGGTTAGTTTTGCACAGCTGTGGTGCAAACATGGAGAGAATGTCTCGATTTAACTTGGCTCATGGTCTCAGGATGTTCGTTGCATGGGTGTTGGCCCCATGAACTTGGGCAGAACATTATGGCAGCAGATAGTATGCAAAGGAGCATCTTGAAGGGGGTGAAGAGAGAGTGGCAGAAGATGAGAATGTCCAACACTCAATATATACATGTGTGAAATTGTCAAAGAATTCAAAAAAGAAAGAAACACATTTCCAGAGTGTCCTAAGGGGACAAATCAAGATGTATCCTCCAAGGACACACTCTCAGGGACTCCTTCCTCCAGCTAGGCTCCACCTCTGCTTTGTTTTAACACAAGCAGATTATGATTCAAGAAAGATATGACGCCATTAATTAAGTCAGAGTCTTCATAATCTAGTCTCTGGGAACACCTTTAGAGCCACATTCAATGGATGCTTTACCAATCACATTTTCAACTCAGTTCTCGTCAGTCTGACCCCCGAATTTATTTTCTCCAACAGTCACATTCTGCCTTTGACTCTCAGGTGTAAGCCCATCTCATTAGACTAAACACAATTAGCTCATCTTTGTGAGTCAAGAACAGTTCCGACCCTGTTCAAAAGCCAAGTTCAAAGTCTCCTCTGGAACGCAAAGCAAATCTTCTCAGCGTAAATCTCATAGTTCCAGATGTAGTATTTGTGATGCACTGTGTCCTGAGGGGAATCTCAACAGGCTCAGGTAGCCCTGTCCTTGTAGCCCTGCTATTTGCCTCTCTCTTTTGCCTCTCTCTTGAGCTCAACTTTATCACCAGTACTTACCTCAGCAGACATTCTTCATAGCTGCCATCTCCAACACCGTGAAGTCTACATTACAGCTTAGGTTTCACCAACATAGTTTCACACCTTTCTATCTCAGAGCTTCACACGGGACCATCCTCCCATTGGCTGGCCTCTTAGGCTTTCCTTCCTTGGTGGAAGCATTCAGGCCATATAACTCTTGCATTCTGCATGACTATAAAACCAGCATCGCGTGTGTGATTGTATGGTCTGTCAGCAGCTTAAACAGTGGCTGGTCCTCCTTGGACCAGAACTATGTTAGCCTCTGTGTGTCTGTGTGGTCAAACCAAGGAAAATGCATCCCCAGGTTTCTCTGTGGAAGCCTGAAGTCCTTCTCTCTTCTAAAAATAAAATAGCCTTTGTAATGATGTTGTAAATGTACAACCTTGAGTTTAAGACAGGTGGTGTCTTCTGCATTGTCTATTCAGTTCCTGGATGCTCTCAAGGCATCCTTTCTCTTCCTTCAAAGTCTTTGGCTTCTCATTCATCATGATAATCTCTTTAATGACCACACTTTTCTTACCCAGACATTTCTACATGCTGTTTTTCTGGACAAGCTGCACATGTCTTGATTATCATTGTAAATTTTGTTAAAAGCAGAAAACAATAACTGTGCTAAAACCTAAATTCTAGTGTGGATTGAAATTTCCTCCCCCAGATTAAGTAGTCATTTCTTTCTAATTTGGCTTCACTCTGAAAGCATCAGAACATAGACAAGGTGTTCATTCCCGTTAATATTCTGGGCTTCTTAGCGTAGATCAACTACCTATTACACACACCCTGCTTACAGCACCTTGGGCTTTCTCTATTCTGAAAACCTTCCCTAATTTCCCCCAAAGGATTAAGGTGCATCCAGTGAGGTTCAGTCATAGCAATGGCCCAACTTCTCTGGTACCAATTTTATGTAGTTAATTATTTATGTATGGGACTAAAACATTTGTGAGAAGTTAAAGAAAAATTAATCTGGGTGCCTCTTTCAGGGATTTCAGTCCAGTTGCTCAGCCCCCTGCAACTGGGCAAAACATGATTCAAATTGGTCATGGAAAGATATAGCCTTCTAGGCTCTGTCTTACATAGTTTATCTATTCCTTAGAAATTATGTATAATTGCATTATGAATTCACCAAGGAATGAACCCATATATCAAATGTTAGCTACTATGATCTAAATGTCTCTGGAAGCCCTTCCCATACTTTGCATAGACATATCCAGAGGTATACTTAACCTTACAGCAATTCTCAACCCAGTCAAGTTGGTAATCAAAATTAACTATCAAAAGAGAAAATATCTTCTGGGTACTTTCAGGGGAATGTGTTATGCTGAAGTAGGTGCTAGTCTTCAGTACCTTTGAGGGATGGAATTTGTCAGGGAGATTATTACAAGTGCCAGAGAACTCTATAAGGTCCTGAGACCCAGTCTTGCTGGTCAGGAACCATGTGGTGACCTACATAAAGGTGGAACAAGAATGGGAAAGAACACAAGATATGCTTGCCAGTAGATGGCACACTCAGCACCAAAATCCAGTCAGGGCTTCTCAGGATGCTGGACTTCACACAGGGAGGTTGCTTCTATCAGGATGCT
>JADRCH010000107.1:2454265-2471062 GCA_019843965.1 Rhynchomys soricoides | reverse complement strand
GTTGCTTCTATCAGGATGCTGGACTTCACACAGGGAAGTTGCTTCTAGAAAGGTGGTGAGCCTTTCTTCCATAGAACCAAGCAATATGGAGCCTTGGCTGAGCCGTTTTGCATTTTCTTCTTCTACCATGGCTAATCCTGATACATGAAGTGCTAGCCATAGCAACACAGTATGCTAGACTATGCATACAAACTGGGTGCCTTCATGTATCTCTCTCTCTCCCCCTCTGGAGAAATTTCTATTTATAAAAATCAACCCTCATGAAATATTTACTATTTACTACAAGGTCAGAGTTAGGTTGTGTGCAAGACAGGAAGTAGGGAGAGAGGCCAGACCCTGGTGCCCGGCAGGTGACATCAGTAAGCTGGCTTTGTTTTGTCTTTTATAGTAAAATATCAAAGAAATCTGTCTCATGGTGCCTTTGCAGAGTGCAGAGCTTCCCTCCATGGCAGTGTGTGTGGGTTCTGTGTACGGAATGAGGACTGAGGGGCCCATTCCTTGTTCCTCCCTCTGGCCCATCAGCTCCACTCACCCTTGGTGCAGACAGAATGCAAAATAATATTTTAAGGAAATTTGATTCCTGAGGGTGTTGTGCTTCCTTATACATAAATTACCTCAAACCATGGAGGTTATCGAAATAAAAATCCCATTTCTCTTACATTGACAGTCCTTCCGGGGGGAGTTTCCCCGCCACAAGGTAGATGAGAGGAATTGGGCATGACATCAATGTGATTATTACAGTCATGCCTTTTATTTTTAATATTTTCCCCTGACAGATTTATTTCTTTTCAAATCAGGAATATTCCTTTCTGGGGAAAAAAAATATATAGCTCCTGTATGTTTTTCTGATACTGAAAATTACCAGACGCCACTCTGTGAAGGTAAGGAAATTGAAGACCCTGGCGGGTGACCTTAAGGACCATGAGGGTGAAGAGTTGTGATACAGCAGCTCAGGCAATTTCACCGCAGCTGCGTGGTTCGTGAAAAATGAGAAATAGGTTTTCTATTACCAAATATAATGAATTTCCTTTGTGTCCTGTCACAAATTGTCAAACTTCATTGAGCAGAAAAAAGATCCGGGCCGACATTGGTAGGCAGGTGGTATGGTCCCCACATTGCCCAGAGAGGAGAGCTGAGGGATGTGATATCATCACATTACATGGACCTAAAACTTTAGACTAACATAGTTACTGAACAAGGTCATATGCCACACTTCAACTTATAAATAAAATACTTTAAATGTCATGGGGCACAACTACACACATATATGTTTGGGCATGTACATCATGCAGCGGACACAAACTAGGTCCACGAAGAGATTAATCACCTCCTAGGAAAACCAAGAGGCTCCCTGCATACCTGTCACACTTGTCATGAAACAACACGGGATCTGGGGAGGGTTGTGTAATGTCAGAGGAGCAAGTGATTTACAGGACAGCGAGGAAGAGAGAGATGACAGCTCTGGTACCTGGACTTCGACCCATGACCACCTTATTACTTGTAGGTCAGAAGCATCCAGTGCATCAAAAGCGATTGTGCCACATTGTGACCCATGCTGTAGGGTGGCTGTTGAGCTTAGGAGAAGCATGTGTCACCCTCACCCATGCAAACTGTGTGTCCTGTCATACTCATACCTCCCAAGGAACAGTGAGGTTAAATTGGGAGATAAGACACCTGATACTGCTGTGCTGTAGCCGTTCAAACAGGAGCTCAGGGCAGCAGAAGAGGGAGGGAAGCCACACCTCCCTCTGAGACATGTGGTGGCAATTGTACCTATCTTTCAGAGGAAGAAGTGAGGCCATTTCTGTAAGCTCTCCCAACATTTCTGACATGTTAGAAACATTCTAGCCTTTGTGAGCAATGGGTGAGTTTAGATTGTGTTTTAATCTGAAGGGATAGATGACAACATTCAAATAGCACCAAGGATCAGACATCATGAATCAGGTTTTAAAAAAGAAATCCACGAAACAACAACCCTAGTAACTACTGTGACCATTTTGCATAAATGGCACCTAAGAAGAGTTGACAGCCATAGGAGACTCAGAAGAACTTGACATGTTCCCCAGTGTCATGTGTAACAAACAGATGTTCAACATGTAGACTTTCATGAAGACCAATTGCAGAAAGCCAACAGGAATCTCAAATTGTCTCCATGACCATGGGCTCAGAAGCAAAAGACAGTTTTAAAGACCCAGAAAAGAGAGACTGTTATCAAAACCAACTTGTGGATGCTCAGCTATTCAGAAGTGAATGAACATGGGTAGAGCCAGCCAAGGAAATCCACCTGGCCATTCTGTTTTACACATACCTGTAGAAACATGACTTGCAAATATTGTTCCATTTGGTCTGCAAGTGTTGTAATAATATCTGATCTTAATCAGGAACTTCTACTCTACCTTTGATCATCAGTTCCTGCATAAAAGACACACATGGCCTTTTTATTTATAAGCTTTTATTAGCACCAAGGCTGGTCAGATATCTACCCTCTATGCTATTAAAATCTACTTTCCTATTGATAACCCCAAGTTATTACTTACTGTGTTTCATCTGGGCTGCTCTTGACTTCAATTAGCTAGGCCTCATGGCCATGCTTTCTTGACTCCTAACCCATGGCATCTTTCTCCTGTCTCTACCTTCCTCTCCCTGCTCATGGCTCGTGGTCTCCTTAGACCCCAAGCCCAGGCACCCAAGACCCTGCCTGTCTCTCTTCTGCCCAGGTATTGGCTGTAAGCATCTTGATTCTCCCATCTGGGATAACTTGGGGGGCAAGGTCACGTAGCATCACCTGGGTTTCTGGATCTCTGGGAGCAACCAGTATTTACCATATCAAAAGACCAATCCTCAACATGCAAGTGAAACAGGAATGTTTTCAGTGCTTTCCTGACAAGATCACTAACATTTCAAGGAACTGAAGTAAAAGGCCATTCAGCAACCAGATAAATCTGCACACAGATTCAAGGCACAAGAATCCAGGGCGACATATCCCACTGCAGCTGGGCTCAGCCACACACATGTTACCTCTAACTTTAAATAAAAGAGACACAGAATTAAAACACATTCTGAATATGATATGACCTGCCTAAGCTCCCATTGATCAGAATCTAAGCTGTGAGCTCCACACAGAAAGAACAAGACCTGGGTGTGAACCCATGAGCTCTAGAGCCTCCATGAGTCTCCTGGAGTTTGTGATGAAGGACAAGCCCTCAGGTACTTAAACTTGTGTGGCAATTTAATTGCATTACACGTATGTCTCACTGGATTCTAGAAGATTCTCCCCTATGAGACAACCTGAGTCTCACATGCAAGGGAATAGTAGTATCCCACTTTCAGAAAAGCAATCAGCAGTCAGAAGCTCTCTAGCCCCTTCTGCACACAAGCTTGCCATTGGTTGCCATGGTGTTTTACATTTCCAGTTTCTTTTCCTCTAAGTCTCCTTGGAAACAAGGATACTGGAGACACCACAAAGCTCCCTTCCCTGTACTACCCCTCGGCTGGTGCCTTCTTCACATGGAATATCGTAAGCTTCCATCATGAAGATGCCCCATAGCCGAGGGGTAGCATCACCATGAGTCCAGTGTTCTCCCCTGGGATGTCTATCTGGTGTCCTAGGGATGAGTTTCTGGAGCAACTGCTGAGGTCGTATCATAGAGGTAGGAGGAAGAAGAGAGGGAAGTGGGGAGGAAAAGTAGAAAGAGTAAAAAGGAGGAGGGAGAGGAAAGGGAGGGAGAGAAAAAAGTGAAAGAGAGGGTGAAGGAGGAAGGGTGGAGGAGAGGAGAGAAGGGATGCCTGGGCTGTTGCTCAGTGCTCGCCCACTTCTCTCGCACACTCAACAACTGAGGTTCAATTTCTAGCATCAAATAAAGAAAAATAACCTTTTGAGGAACGGACAGTTTTTCAAAGATGCTCTGACGTTTCGCCTTTCTGTCAAGCAGCATGAGAGCGTTCCAGTTTCTCCACCTTCTCACCAACACACATGACTTTATCTCAAATGGTAGTTTCCTTAGTGCGTATCAAGTAGTATGTCAATATGGGTCCAACTTACACATCCCTAAAGATGAAAGACCTGAGCTTCTTTTTAATAACATTAATGCCATATTGTATCTTTTTTGAAGAACTATCCAACTGAAGTTTTTGTCTAGTTTTCTTTTTTGCCTGCTTTTTACATTTTTTTGAAATTTTTCATGTATTTTGATTATTTTCTTTCTCATCTCAAAGAATACTACCTATCAACCACATCTCTCCTCCTCCTCTTCTTTTTCTTCTCCTCTTCCTCTTCCTCCTCCTCCTTCTCTCTCAAAAAATTCTACCAAATCATAACACCCAAATAGCATACAAAAGTCACGGAGTCCATATTGGATTGGCCACTACTCCTGAGCATGAGGTTTACCTTGGAGTGTGGTTGATATACTCAGTGTTGCTCCATTGGAGGTAACTGGTTTTTTTTCTCTTCCACTGTTTATAAATTATAAATAGCTTCTTGGTTGGGTGTGGACCTTTGGGGCCACTTCCCCTTCTCTATCTTGGGATTTTATCTATCTTGAACTTGTGCAGGTCTTATTTATGCTGTCACAGTTTCTGTGAATTCACATGTGTATGAGTCCTATTGTGTCTGGAAAACATTGTTTCCTTGGCGTTATCCACTGCCCCTGACTTTTATAAATCTTCTACCCATTGAGGGCTGAGTATTGCCAAATCTCTCGCTCTGTAGATTATCCAATAGTGGATCACTGGTTAATTATCATCTACTGAAAGAAGAAGCTTCTCTGATAAGTGCTGTATGATGAACTGGCCTATGGGTACAACCATATGTTGTTAGGAGCCAATTCATTGCTGTGTTTATTTAGCAGAATAATAGTAACAGGTTTTTTCCTAGGGCTCACTACCTATCTAGTCTCAGGGTTCTTATCTCATTAATAGTATCAGGTATGGGTTCCACCTTATGCAGTAGATGCTAAATCCATTTTACAGATGGTTGGTTACCCCCATAGCATGTGCCATGATTGCACCAGCGTATCTAGCAGGCAGGTCATCGTTGTAGTTCTCAGGGTTTATGCCTGGATAAAATTAATTTTCTTATCCTTCCAGAACTATGAATGCTAATCAGTAGAGCTGAATTTTCTACTTGGGCACTGTAGTGGCTACTCCTGATTGTTAACTTGACTATATCTGATATGAACTACAATCCAGAATTAGAAGGCTCACCTGTGATCCAGATCTTGAGTCTGGAAGACATAAGTTTCAGGTGTGGTGGTACGCACACCTTCTGCTGGAGACCTACATAAGGACGTTGGAAGAAAGAAGATTCGATCTTCTTCGTCTGCATGCCTTGTGGGACTAAGCAACTGCTAGATCCTTGGACTTTCATTTACAGCTGCTGCTGACCATTATTGGGGAGCTGGACTACAGACTGTAAGTCATCAACAAATTTTCTTACTATATGGAGACTACCCATAAGTTCCATAAGAGTACCTATAGGACTCTAGAGAATCCTGACTAATACAGGCACCACTTGATTATTGCATTCCATGTTTGATTATATCAGTATGTGGTATCTTCAGCAATAGGCTCTTCCTACAAAGTGGTAGAGGGTGCTCAATAGCATTAGCAATAGCCTGTACAAAATAGCTTGTGGGTGATTTATGGGACCCCTTAGGTTAATGACTCAAAAAATGTAACTTATTCCTAGTATTGAGGGGGGTGCTGCTTAGTAGCATATACGGTCATAATGTCTAGCTGGGAGATTGTCTCTCCATTATTTAGTAACTGCAATGGAATTTCTTTTGTATAAATTTTAGGAAGCTTCTCTACCATAGTAGGTTTTCACATGCCTCCAAATATTCCCTGGTTCACACTGCCTTCCCTTCCCTCTCAGCTTAGCTTTTCCATTTATTCAAACACTAAATTCTACTTTCCATCCCATGTTTATCTTCCAATCAGGTCATGCATTTTTTATGAATGAATTTAGTGAATTTTTGTACATTCTGAATATAAACTTCTTATCACATACATAGTTGGCAAGTCACTTTTTTTAATGGGAGTTTGATGAGATCCAATTTATCTACTTTTGTTAGTCAACTGTGCATTTGGTATCATCTCTCAGAAACTATGGCCAAAGTCACAAGAACTGTATGACATTCTTTTCTAGATGTCTTAACTTTCTAGCTCACACTTAAATTTTTGGGGCAGTTTGAATTGGTTTTAGTATTGATAAAATGTGAGGTAAGGGTCAATGTCATTATTTGTATAGGATGCCAGTTACCTGAGTACCATTTATTTGAAAAGATGTTCCATCTGCTGTTTGTCTAGTGTTAAAATTCTGCCTATCTATCTTTATCATCTCTTTAGCTGCCCATCATTTATCTATTTTTCATTTATCTCCTTATCAATTATCTGTCATTCAATCATCTATTTACATATCATCTATCTATAGTCTACCTGTCATAGATCATCTACCTTAATCTACTATCTATAATCTATTATCTATCTGTCATCTTCCAACCATCTACTGTCTATCTGCCCTCATCTATCACCTATCTATAACTATCTAGTACTGATCCCTTTGTCATCTGTCTTCTTTCCTCTATCTCTCTCTCCCAATACATTTATATAGATATCTTCTAGCTATACCACCTTATACTTAGATCACTCTTGACCTTTGCCCTCCACTGTTCTATATCTTTTAGTGTTCCCTTGGGCATTGTGAACTTTCCTTTTTTCTCTTCATGATTTTTCTGTTGTCCTTGGCTCTCAGGAGCTTCACATGCAGTCACTGAGTTTCCTGGGTGTACAGTCTTCATTAAATTTGGAGGCTTCCAATCATAGTTTCTATGATTACCTTTTCTACTCATCCCTGCCCTTTTCCTGGTTCTCCTACTTCACCTACACTGGTATCTTGATGACTCCGAACACTTACCTAAGAGCTAGGATTCCTCTGTTTACTTCTCTTGGTTTTTTTTTATCTCTGCTCTTTGGAATATAACTTTTCTGTCTTCATGCTTCCTGAAATTTTCCTTTGCTCATTTACATCTCCTATAGTCCCCTGGTAAACTTTGTGTTTCAACCCCATTGCTTTAGGATCCAGTGCTTTCATCTGTGACACATCTCACCTGAGTTCTAACCTTTCTTGCTGGCATTTCCCACTGGAATATTCCCACCACAACCCTACCTTCTAACTTCCTAAACCACACTCCTTTTCATTTATTGAAAGTGCTGACAAGTCTTGCCTTGAAGTCTTTGTCTCCATGCCCATTACCTCCCGTCCTTAAGCAGCATATATCAATGCTCTGCTTGGGTTTCACTGGTGTCTTTATGTGTCTTACAGCTCTGGGGGGGGGGGCACTTGGGGCACTCTGAATAGTGAGTTATAGCAATAGAGTAACACTGGACTCTCTTCTGCTCTCTATAGATTATGAAGTCCTAAGTGTTTCAAATGCAGAAGTATATACACCAGAGTGTGCTACTATGTTTAAACACTTTGCCCTTGACATCAAAGTTAGACCAATAGACAAGAAGTAAAAATTGTCACAAATAGTAGAATTTGTTCAAGTGAATAAATCCAATCATGTAAACTTACCTGTGCTGTGATCCTATAGTGCTTTTCAAGAGATCATTCAGTAGCATTGAATTTACCACAGAGCCAAATGATGAACAGTTGAGATGATGTCTCATTGTGGAATTTAATGCTCATAAGTAAGTTCCACCTGTCTGTAGCCCCAACTGTGGCTCCCAACAATGGGGAAAAAGATCAGAATTAACTGTAGCATAGTCATGTCTCAGAGCTGTCATCCAAGAAAAAAATAATATCTAAAAATATTAATTATTCTACTTCTCAGATATCTTAGTGTTGTCTTAAGTAAAATTAGCAAAACAGCATAATTGCTAAAATGATTTCTATTTGAAATCATTTTGAAAGCTCTAAGACTTTTCCCTGAGCTACAGAGCCCTCTAGTGGAGCAATGGTTGTCAGAAATAAGTATGTGGGGGAAGGTCCTGCTGCAGATGAGGATCCTTCTCCCCTGAGAGTATCAGACCTGGGTTTTAACACATCTCTGAGAGAAGAAAACAGTTTCAGCTTTCAATTATCTTCTTCTCAACAATGTATTTGCTTAGTAAAAGAAAGAGCATACCATTTGGGGAGAAACATACGTGACTCTATCTTTTATTCTTAAACAGTTTTTTATTTTACTTTGATAATTCCATGCATGCATACTCTGTATTTTGCTCATGTGTACCCACCTGGTACCCTGTACCCCCTCGTTCCCTCCCACTGTCCTTCTTCTGATCATGTCTTCCTATTTCCATAGCTTGTTTTTTAACCTGATGAGTTTAATTAGGGTTGATTGTGTATTCATTTGTATGGGTTCTTAAACAACGTTTTTATTAATTCCTTGAAATTTTAACACAACGAATTTGATCATATTCACCCACCATACCCCAACTCCTCACAGATCAACCCTTACCTACCCACCCAATTTGTGTCCTTTGTGTGTTTGATTTGGTACTTTAAACACATCAAGTCCAAATTTTACTGTCTCTATACTCTTGAGTGAAGGGCCATCCACTGGAGCATGGTGGACCTACCAGAGGCCACATCCTTAAAGAAAACTGACTCTCTTTCCCTTAGAAGCTGTCAACTACCAATAGCTCCTCGGCTCAGAGGGGGAGTTTATATCCATCTTTCCTCTATTTGGGGAGTTTATCTGGCTTGAACTTGCACAGGTTCTGTGTGCTGTCACAGCCTTTATGGGTTCAAATGTGCAGCTGCCCTGGGAACACTGAGAAACTGTCTTTTGCTGTAGGTGTCCACCTTCTGTGGTTCTTACAGGCTTTCTACCCATCTTGCATGATAAGCTTCACAAGGATGGGATACTCTAACCCTCTGAGTTTAAGAGAGCACTCTGCAATCTCGTATACTCTGCATTACCAGTTGGAAGGTCTCTGTGCTAATTGTCATCTACTGTAAGAAGAGACCTCTCTCATAAGAGATAAGAGGTGTGGGAATCTTTGGGTGTAACCATAAGGTATTAGAAGTTGGTTTAGTGTTGTCTATTTAGCAGAGTAATAGTTGTAGTAATATAACTTACCACTGACAAGGCGGAAGATGACAGAGAATTGAGGTCTCCTGGTTGTTTTGTAATAACAGATTAATTCCTGATGAGTGAACTTATCACTGATATTGGGCATGTAGGTAATGATTTGTGCCTTGGTCTTTCAGGAGCTGAGTGGAACGTCCTCTTGGGTCTTTTAAACAGAATGTTAGACAGTGAGTGCAATATACCAACCCCTGTGGCTGAGAGAAGAGGTCAATGACCACCAACAATCCAGGGCTTTCAACAGCTGAGTGCTGGTCTAGGGGAGAGATGAGAGCAAGGAGCAGACAATGGTAGGGCAGAGCAGACAATGGCTGGGCAGGGTAGACAATGGCTGGGCTGGACAGGCAATGGCTGGGCAGGGCAGACAATGGCTGGGCTGGACAGGCAATGGCTGGGCAGGGCAGACAATGGGTGGGCTGGACAGGCAATGGCTGGGCAGGGCAGACAATGGCTGGGCTGGACAGGCAATGGCTGGGCAGGACAGACAATGGTTGGGTTGGACAGGCAATGGTCCCAAGAGGCAGACAGTGGACCGGTAAGGCAGACCTGTTCGACTCCATTTGTTTTCAGCTCTATCACCAGATTCCATGTTGTGGATGGCCATAAGTCCTAAAGCCCCTTTCTTCCTTCTGCATTTCCTGTACACTCACATCCACCATACCCAGAGGTTTTGCTTGCTTTCCACAGAATGTTAATTAACTTGGTGAATATCCTGGGCATCACTAAAGTCAGGTGGCCATCGCCTTAACCACAAGCATCTCTCATCAATAGCAGGTTATGGGTTCACTGCAATGGGAAATGCATGCTACAGAACCTAAGCTTCTCAATGAGAAGCAGATGGGAGGTTGCCATAGGCCCTATGGAGGGCATAGGGGACTTGATTTAGCTCCGGGGACGAAAAGTGGGGCTTATTATAAATACTAGCTACTGGGGAGGGGAAGGGCTTTGTGTCGGCTCCTGAAAAGTGAACAAGATGCCAAAATCTGGGGAGGGAAAAGGAATCTTGTTACAGATTCTGGTTCCTAGAGTGGATGTGTGGACCTTGTTGCAGGTTCTGGATTCTGGGGAAGAGATGGGGAATTGGTGTTTATATAGTATCTGTGTTCTGGGGAAAGAGCAGAGGGGCTTGTTGCAAGCTCTGGCTCCTGAGAAGGGGACAGGGAGATTGGTAGAAGATCTGAAGTCTTGGGAATTGTCAGAGGGACTTGACATAGTTTACTCTCAGGCTCCTGATGGTGAGTTTGGATGTAGTTTAAAAAGAAATCTGGTAAAGAGGACTAGAAGTAGGAGGGTGGAAGAGAAGCATAGTCACACTGCATGGGGTGCTGTCTATCCTCAGGAGGATGGGGGTAACAGCCTATGACAGTGGAAGACAGTATACATGGCTGTCTCTCTGGGCCAGACAGTGTTCTCTGCCAGTCCTTTGCTGTCACTGCTGGGGTTGTCTCACCTGTGGCCAGTGTTCTGTGAGACATCTCGGGCAAGAGAAAAAGCTCAGACTCGTGTCTACATGTCCCCTGTCCCGGAACCAGGGACTCCTCTAAGGAGGAAGGAAGGTACTTGTTACAGGACCCACCTCCATGTCCCCTCTCTGTCCAGCTCTCATCTCGGGTGTGACTTGGTCAGCATCCAATCTGCCCTGCCTCAACAGCCTCATCTCGTGTCTTCCTTCACCTCCGTATTCTGAAATTCCTAAGTTCTAAGGAGACTGACTTTCGCTCCCATTTACTCCTAAGACTCTGCCCCAGTATTCACATCTGTTAACAGATTCTTTCTGATGCTTTGAGGTGGTCAGGACCCTAGCATGACCCACCCTCCCTCAGTAGCTGCTGTGGCTCTCCTTGGTCCCCGCTTGAATCCCCTGCTCATTCGCTGTGCTGGCATGAAGCGCATCTCATATATGTCCCTCAGGAGGGTACTAATTTCCCAACCCATTTCCCCCAGATATTAAATTCTGGTGTACTCATGATGCTTGAACTGGAGCCCTGTTTACCTCCTCTGGGTGTGAGAACCAGAGGATGGATGGGTCCTACTCCTGTTTTCTTCCTCTTAGACTATTTCCTTGGCTATGGAAAATGCTCAATAAAGAAACGGAAATGTTCACCATAAAACTATTTCTTGTTCTCTCACCTAGGATGCTCAGTTTGTAAATAGGCTACCCCATGTCTCAAACTCAGCCATAGCCTGGAAACTCCTGGCAGCTGAGTGCTTAGGCATTTGTTTTCAAACTCCTCTATTTTAGCCTATATTTGCAATGAGCAAACCAATTCCCACAAATCAGAACCAACCCACTTCACTTCCTCTCTGGGAGTATTCTTGAATTGGACACCCCTTCCATTTGCCCATCCCTTGTGCTCTATCCTCCATGCCTCAGTCAAATGTCACTATCACTGGTCCTCTGAGCCCTGCAAATGTAGAAACACCTGATCTCAGTAGTTCATCATGAGTATACCTTAACTAAACCTGTGTGGATCCTCTTATTTTTAAAGCAGAGAGATGATGACTTTTATGTTTTACAGTGCTTACCCATGATATTCAAAGTCCGTTTTTCAGTGGGCACAATACTATATAGTAAAGACATTTTCCCTCATTTTTATGCAATATATTTTAATCTTGTCTTCTTTCCTCCAATTCCTTCTAAATCTTTCCTACATGACTGCCCACTCACCTTTGTGTTTTTCCTAACCCTCCTCTTTAAAAAACACAAAATAAAATGTAAAACAAACAATAAATAAGATTTTTTCAATGCCAGAACTAAACAAAAGGGAATAAAAAGACACACACACACACACACACACACACACACACACACGTACAAACACAAAGCCATGAAGTTCATTCTGTGTTGGCCAGCTACTTCTGCCATAGAGCCTGCCCTTGAGGCCAGTGACACTTACCAACATCGTTGGCCATCAGGGAATTAGTAAAGGCATTTTATGTTAAAATAAAGGTGGGCTTGAGTTTCCTAGAGGATACCAGTCATTCACAGAAGTTATGAGGAACCCTCTCAGCTAGGCATGGGAGAAGATAGAGACCTACTCAGTCATCCATGGAGGCTATAAGGGACCTTTCAGTCCTCCATGGAGACTGTGAGGGGCCTTCTCAGTCATCCATGAAGACTGTGCAGGACATTCTCAATCACAGATCCTTTGCAGCTATAGTCAGAATCTGCATTGTCTTTAGCAAAGCTTATCATGTACAGTTACATTCTGAAAAAAAAAATCATTAAAGACACCTATTCATGACAGAGATTAGAATTTTCTGGAAGCCTAGTGAGCATAGATGGCCATTGCTTCATTGTCTTTAGCCAGTAGATGGCGGTAGGCTCTTAGGATTTTGGTGTCCTGGCTGAGTTTTGTCACATCAGCACTGAAGTTGTTTTTTTCCTGAAATCCTCTGAATTAATCACACTGACTTCCAATAAATGTTCCTAATACAACTGTAGTGTGTGTGTGTGTGTGTGTGTGTGTCAGTCACACTGCATATCTGTGAATAAAAAAACTAGAAGACTGAACTCTGCTTATAACCAACTCCAGTGTTGACCTTAGCATCATGTCCTCAAATACCTTCGCCAAGTATACATAATAAAACATATGCTTGGCGTATTGCACACATTTCAGCTTTAATGATATATAATGATAGGTTTTGTTCTAGCATGTTCATACTTGTATTTGATGGTTTTTGATCATATCTACTCCCATTGCCCTCTCTTGTCCCCGCCCATTCCTGACAATCCCTTCCCCTTCCCAACGAGAGCCCTCTCTACTTTCTCATCCCTTCGTGTGTGTGTTTGTGAGTTGATGGGTTCAGTTGGGTTGTTTCATAGGAACATGGGGAAGGAGCTATTCATGGGCACACAGGCAGCTCTCTGCCTTCCCCAGCAACCATTAACTGTGTGTAGGCCCTCGTCTAAATGACTTCACAACAGCGACTGTGTGTAGGCCCTCGTCTAAATGACTTCACAACAGCGACATTCTGGATATTGTTTTAGCTTCAGGGCTAATGAGGAGCTCCTCAACCCCTCAACCTCTTGATTCTCCCTCAAAAATACTGTGATTACACAGGGGCAACCAAACATCCAAACACAAGACAGAATCATCGCTACAGCCTCTATTCTTGCTCAGCTGCCTGAAGTCACATGAAGTCAACCCTAAATGCAGCTCATGTTGACCAAGCTCTGTCTTGGCTTCAGCCACTAGCCTTCCTTGGTGGGTTTTATCCTCTCTTCTAATTTAGTTCCCAGCTTAGTCTAGCTTGATTATAATTTTCTATATATCTAATATTTTCTCTATGTATAATTTTCTAATATTTTCCTGACAACTTGGTATTGGGGAGAGTTTCTGTGTACTTCTATTCTGTCATATGACCAGAAACAAAATAATCATGCCATTTTAACCTGTCAAATTGGATCAGAAACAAAGTTAACATAGTTACTTCTGAGTCTGAACTTCTTTGACTATCTTGATCTTAAACACTGTCCAGTATGCTTTGAAGACAAAGGTATTTATTTTTTCAAATGTTTATATGCTTTGAAACATTGAGATTAAAACAAAGCAAGGGATGAGTTAAACAGAATAGAAAGGTCATAAACTAGGACAATGAATAAAAACAAGAGAATGTAAATTGGGGGTAGGAAGGAGACAAGTGAGGCCTGAAGATGCAGAGGCACCTACACAGAGGCCAACACCAGTCTGTTAGGAATCACTAATCACTAATTGTTCTAGTGATGTCTAGAACAATTCTGGAAGTGCTCTAGGATTAATATGAACGTGCCTTTAAGCCTTCTCCAGTACTCCATGTTGCAATGGACGTGTAGAAGGAGTACGTGCTTAGGGTCCTTCAGTGGTCACCAGACAAGCAAAAGATCTTAATGTTAACTTGCAAAAGCTTACTTTGCCTTAACTAGAAAAAGCCTGAATTCTCCATAGCAAATGAAGTCAGGGAACAGTGTGACCATCTGTCTTCACCACACGGAAAAGCAACCATTGATGCTGAACTCTAAACCCAGTCCAAGCCATGAGTGAGGAAGAAAAGTATTGCCATGTGACATGAAAGCAGAAAGGGGGCCTGTGTGCAGGAAGGAGAAGGAAGAGGAGGAAGAGGAGGAGGGGAGGAGGAGGAGTGAGAGAAGGAGGAGGAGTGAGAGAAGGAGGAGGGAGAGGAAGAGGGAGAGAAAGAGGGCAAGGAGGATGGGGGTGGAGGGCATCAGTGGAGGAGAAGGAGGGGAGAATAATTTTTCAAAGGAACTAAGCCTGAAAGCATTCATTCATGGCACCTTTTACCAGTGCATCTGGTAAAATGGTGACTGGTGACTGCTGCCCAGCAAAAGGAAGTCTCTCCAACTATGGCTGAGGACAGCACAAGTCTACAAGTATAATGAATATTTAGAAAGCAGTTTTGGCAGCTGGGACTTCTAGCAAAGCAACCATAACGGGTTCTATCCAGGGCCTATAACCTCCTCAGCCAGACACTTTGACCCGGACTACAGTACTGGGTGTGAAGACGAGTCACACAAGAAGGACAGATACACATGAGAAATGAAGGACAGGGGGATGTGCTGTGAAATGCTGTCCTGTGGACACGCCCACTGCACGCGGGATCTCATACAGCTGCTGTTACACAATAAGCCTTACATAAGAGCAGGACAGCTAGAATTTCAGCGTGGGTGGGATAGATGATATGCTACCCCCCACCCCATCCTTACTAAGGATGCAAGGACAGTTGAGGCTGTGGGGAGACTGCAGAAGCTCTCCTTTTTGAGGATGTTGCCATTGGTAGGTTTCCCATGCTCCAGTAGATAGCCCATGGAAATGCACATTTAAGTAGCACTAACTGAACTAAATGCATTATTTAAAAATGGGAACCCAAAGTCGAGAACAAGACTTGTTAAGGGAATATGGGGGGGGTGGAAGAGAAAAATGGAGATATAGTCATATTTCATATAGATATGGGAAATTTTCAAGAATAAAGACATGTTTTAAATATGATAGAAGAAATCATTACAATAATTAGAGACAGTGCACTGGCCTCCAGAAAGCAATGGAGAACACCAGAAGCTATGGACACCAAGGAAGGACATAGGGTCCGGGGACACCAGGCACAGGCATCTGGGTGCTGTCAGTCTTGCTGACTGAAATTGCTCAGAACAGTAAACATGAGTCGGTCCAGATGCTTAGAGTCCTGTGTTGAGAGTTCACTCAGAGTCTACACTGCCCGACTCCCCATCATAGAGGCCACACTGAGAGAGTCAACAGGGTATGTACTCATGAGAAAAGAGCAAGATTAATATACAGTTCAGAGTGTGTCCATAGGGGTGTCAGTCGAAAGGGAACTAGCACTGGTTCAGAAGAGATTTTGAAAAAGAGGGAGAATCCGTTGATACATTTCAGAGTGGTGGTTCTCAACCTTCCTAACGACGCTACCCTTTAATGTGGTTCTTCACATTGTGGTGACCCCCAACCACAAAATTATTTCATTGCTACTTCATAGCTGTAATTTTGCTACTGTTATGAATTGGTGATGTAAATGTTTTTAGAGAACTGCTGGTTTAGAACGTCCTTCCCTATGAGGTTTAAAGTTCAGCTCTGCTACAGAGAAGCCATCATGGGAGGCCTGAGGTGGAAGAGAGTAGCCGTTGTCTGGGAAGGCAGCTGTGCAAGCTGTGGTGTCATGTGCCCTGCTTTTAAAGGGAAGGCAAACAGAGACAGTCTCTGTCTAATACTCTTATCATTGTGCAGTCCACATCATCCAATATCACATGCCACTCAGAAGGATTCAGGTTACAACTTTATGCCACAATTTACACACCATTCCTCTTGTTAAGGACCCACCTTCATGTAAATAGAAGCCTTCACAGCTCTCTGATTTGCAGCAGTATTTAAACACTGCTTTATGTGGAGGTTCTAAATATTCATATTTGGAAGCAAAAACATGTGGAAATCTCTGTGTGCAATATTCTTGCTTACATAGTACAGTGTGAGGCATTAAAATACATTCAGTGGGTGTTAGAGTTATGCTTGGTGTAGGTAGTGAAGCTTTATTGGATATCCATCTCTGCTTTTTAATAAACAAATGTTTCAAATAAAAGTGAAGAGAATAGTTCATATAAAAGATCTTCTCTCCCAGGAATTTCTGTATGAGAACAATGATAAGGACGGTGATTGTAGTGATCTTGGTGATGACGATGGTGATGATGATGATGATGATGATGGTGGTGGTGATACTGAGGATGAGACAGAAGAGGATGGTGATAGTTGATGGAATTTGGGTGGATGTTGCTGATGCTGATGAGAATGGTAATGGTAAAGAAGAAGATAAGGATGGGAGTTGGGATGAGGCCAATGATGTTGATGGTGATGGGAGGCCAGTGATGTTGACGGTGATGGTAAGAAGCTAAAGTAGAGGATAGTGATGGTGGTGAAATAAGGGTGGTGCTGGTGACAGTGGCTGGACTGTGGTGGTGATGGTGACAATGGCTGGACTGTGGTGGTGCTGGCGACAGTGGCTGGACTGTGGTGGTGCTGGCGACAGTGGCTGGACTGTGGTGGTGATGGTGACAGTGGCTGGGACTGTGGTGGTGATTGTGACAGTGGCTGGACTGTGGTGGTGATGGTGACAGTGGCTGGGACTGTGGTGGTGCTGGCGACAGTGGCTGGACTGTGGTGGTGACGGTGACAGTGGCTGGGACCGTGGTGGTGACGGTGAC
>JADRCH010000107.1:2409417-2448666 GCA_019843965.1 Rhynchomys soricoides | reverse complement strand
GTGGCTGGTACTGTTGTGATGATGGTGACAGTGGCTGGGACTGTGGTAGTGATGGTGACAGTGGCTGGGGCTGTGGTGATGATGGTGACAGTGGCGGGGACCGTGGTTATTTTGAGGAGGTTAGGTAACAGAGAGGAAGATGCTGATGTTAATGGTGACGAAGATGAGTAGGCACTGTCCAGACTGTGAGGTCACTGTAGTGGCACTAATACATGGCATAAAGGTGAAGAACGGCAGAGTTTAGAGATACTTGAATACTTCCGTTATGTTTCAGAGCATAAGAGCATACCATGTTGCCCCCTTTCTCTGCCTCTTCTGCAATGAGATAGCACCCATGAAGGTCCTTGTCAGAGGATAGCCCCTTGGCACGGGGGTTCCTGGATAGTGAGAAATAAAATAAATTTCCTTTATAAATTACCCATTTTTTGGGGGGGGGGGTATTCTGTAATGACAGCCCAAAATGGAGGAGGTCAGAAACAGAATGTTAAATTCACACATGCCGTATGTTCACTAACGGTTTCAGCTTGATAATTTCAGGATGAAAATGGCGGACGTCAGCATTCTTACCAGCGGGGTAACTGCAGATGAGGCTCGAAGGTTTGTTTGCTTGTTTGTTTAATTGCTGCCTGTTTCTCTTTACTGTTCTGTGCTAGTTAGTCTGATGGTGTCTCACAGCTATCAACATAATCATTGGTGTCTAGATGGGAGGAAACACACATTATCATTTTTCAGATGCAAAATCTATGGTGGAATAAAAATTTGATTTGCCTACGGTCACAAATTAAAACCAAACCAATGGAGGAGGGCACCCGTGTGCTTGTCAGAGGAGCCGTGTCCCTGCGCCCGACTGCATGACAGTTCTCTGAATCGATTAAGAACACCTTTACTCTCGTGCCTCCTCGGATCTGCAGCTTGATGTGGTGATGGTGATTTGCGTCCACAGCCTTCCTTTGCTCTTCCCGGTGTTAAGGAGTTATCTACCTTTGTTCTCTTATTGTCAATTATCTCAAAGTGCTCTCGTTTTAAACTCTTGGCGAGTAAGAAAAAATAAACACAATATTTAATCTCTAGAAATCGAGTTTCTTTTCCAAATGCAGTGACACTTTGCAGCGTGGATTTAAAAAAGTAGCCTGCTCCTAGAGGCATTGCAGGTATGGGTGCTGTACCACATTGCGTCAGTAGGTGGCGGAGAGAAGGGAGGCTATGTCTATGCTAGGTGTTCTGACCTGAGAACATCTGAGTGATTAGTCGCCTAACATTCCCCGAAAACAAAACAAAAACAAGCAACAAAATGAGCCTGAGACCCACCAGTCAAGTGCCCTGCAAGCCCTGACCAGCTCCTGGGATAGGAAAAGAGTTGGAGACAAGAACCCCACCTGGGACTGTGGGCCCCAGGCGGGAGTGAGCCCAAGACAGACAACCCCTGGGCCACTCAGATGGTCTGTGGGGACCAGACAAGGAGCTAGCTTGAGATGACCACCAGTCTGGCACTCCACAAGCCTAGGAGGACAGACCACGTCCTAGATGACAGACCATGCCTGCTAGGTGCCATAATGCATGAGCAGGGTATAGTGTGCCTGAGATGACCACAGACACTCAGAGACCCCGTGAGCCACTAGGAGGAGCAAGTAAGTGGTGGAGAAATGGAAGAGAGAAACAGAAGGATGTGAGCACAGTAAAAAGAGGCAGAACTGGAGACTCATGGTGAGGAACAGCCAGATAATGAGTAGCTGATAACGCTGCCTGAGACCATGGTGGGGTCCTGTGCTGAGCTGCCACCAGGGGGCAGCAGCAGGGTTCTATCACCACCAAAGGCCAGAGGAATATCCCTGGTTTGGGCTGCAGCTTAGGGACTTACTGATGTTTGAGGGCTGTAAAGAACTGGCCCCACTCCTCACCTGGGCATCCTTGGCGTGGGGATGAAGGTTGGAGAGCTGCCCCACAACGTGTCTGCTGTGCAGTGACATGGGCCGGGCCGTGGAGAGATGTACTCCCCTACCCTCCTCCCTTGCCACCTATAGCAGGCAGGAGAGCTGGCGCTGGGGTCATGAGGAGAGCAGGAGCGCTGTCCTTGCCCCTCACCTGCTGCAGCACTTGGGAGAGTGGGACCTGCACCTCGCCTGGGCAGCACAGTAGAGCTGGTCCTGGCTGTGCGGGTTACAGGTGAGCTGACCCTGGGGCATGAGCACAGAAGAGTTAGCTCTGCCTCTTGTCTGCACAGGGGGAGAGAGAGAGACATCCTCCTCTTCTCCATCATCCCTTGCCACTTACAGCAGGCAGGAGAGTTGAGCCTGGGGTCATAAAGTGGAAGAGCTGGCATGTCCCTCACTAGCTGGAACACTGGGGAGAGTGGTCCCTGCACCTCACCTGAGCACCAGAATAGAGCTGGCCGGCCGTGGTTGTGGGTATTGCTGGTGAACCAGCCTCAAAGTGGAAAAATAAGAGAACTGGAGGGCTGATCAGCACAAATATCTCTCAGGCTCAGATTCAGGGCTTTGAATGTCCCTCT
Source organism: Rhynchomys soricoides (assembly GCA_019843965.1). Lineage (NCBI taxonomy): Eukaryota > Metazoa > Chordata > Mammalia > Rodentia > Muridae > Rhynchomys > Rhynchomys soricoides. Next base: position 2,446,157 of record JADRCH010000107.1, on the reverse strand, counting down.
TCCAACATCTACCTCGTGGATGAATTGCTGGAGTGCATGAAGGGGCCAGTTCTAGAGATCCAAATCTACAGGATCTCCATGACACAGGGAAATAACAGGGTATCCAAGAGGAGTCCCAGTGAGGTCCCAGTATTGATAGAGAAGCAGAAGCCAAAGACCTCATACCAGGTAGAGTCATTGCAATGGCCATTTGCAAGAGAGGGAGGTTGCAAGGCTGCGTGTTGGGTAGGGAGGGAGGATTGGGACACATGACATGAAAGAACAATGCCTTAAAATTACCGTGGGGTTGAACTCGAGGGTCCCACCTCCTGACACGCCAGACTCAGCCTCCTGCATGAACAGCAAGCAGGGCATGAATACCCACTTCACAGGCTCACTCTGCCAAATGAAATCTAAACTCTTATTCTTTCATATGAGTCAATGATTTCTGAGAGCAATACACCAGTTAAAAGTTGGAAAGTATGCTGTGGGCAGATCAGCGATCAATAAATGAGATGACAGTCAAGTCCTGAAATTAAAAGGCTTTTATAGAACAGAAATACTGTCAATAAAGCAAAGAAGAGTCCCCCAGAGTGGGAGACAAGGTTTGACAGCTACACCGCAGGCATGGGATTAGTGTAGAATGTATAACGAATAAAAAAAAATCCAACTATCAAGAAAACATATCAAACAATTAAGAAATGGTCTATGGGACTAAGCACTAATCTCAAAAGAAGAAATTAAATGGCCAGTAAACCCATACAAGTTCAATGGCCTTAGTCATTCATAAAAGGCCTGTTAGAACTTGGAACCCTGTCTCACATTATTCCTAAGGACCATCAGCAAGAGCACAAGTGACAAGAGATGCTTATGTGGACGTACCGAAGGAGGAACACTTATATACTGCGGGTGGGAGTGTAGACAGGCACAGCCACTGAGGAAATCAGGCTGGAGGTCTCTCAAAAACCTAGAAGTGAAAACTAACTCCTGATCCAGCCATACCACTCCTGGGGATGTGCTTGAAGGACTCCCTATCCTGCTACAGAAACACTTGCTGTCTTAGCCAGGGTTTCTATTCCTGCACAAACATCATGACCGAGATGCAAGTTGGGGAGAAAAGGGTTTATTCATCTTCCACTTCCATGCTGCTGTTCATCACCAAAGGAAAGTCAGGACTGGAACTCAAGCAGGTCAGGAAGCAGGAGCTGATATAGAGGCCATGGAGGGATGTCCCTTACTGGCTTACTTCCCTTGGCTTGCTCAGCTTGCTTTTTTATAGAGCTCAAGACTACCAGCCCAGAGATGGCACCACCCACAAGGGGCCCTCTCCCCTTGATCACTAATTGAGAAAATGCATTACAGCTGGATCTCATGGAGGCATTTCCTCAAGGGAGGCTTCTTTGTTTGTGATAACTCCAGCTTGTGTCAAGTCGACACACAGAACCTGCCAGCACTCTTGTCCATTTACAACCATTACTTCTGTATCCACAATAACCAGGAAATGGATACAGCCTAGATGTCTATCAACTGGTGAAGAGATAATAAAAATGCAATACATAGTAACACCGTGTGATTTCATTCAGCCATAGAACTGTAATATAAATATTTTTGAAGATAGAGGTTTGTCAAAAAAGTCGTGACCCATAGGTTATTGAGAACCACTGCTGCTCTATACCTTGAAAAATCATCCTGGGAATTTTCTCAGTAGACAAAGATTTTTCTCTGTTTATCACATTCATGAATGACAAATTCACATGTTTCAATTTTTGTCAACTTGACACAATCTAGAGTCACCTCCAAAGAAGGAATCCCAGTTGAGGAACTGTTTCCATCGGTTGGTCTGTGGGAGTGTCTGTGGGGTACTTGCTTGGTGAATGATGGATGTAGGAGGGTCCAGCCCACTTTAGACAGCCCCAAACCTAGGCAGGTGATCAATGAAATTATGGAAAACAAACCAGGATGCTGTTTTTCTCTGTGGTCTCTGCTTCAGTGCCTGCCTCCAGGTTCCTGCCCTACACCCCTGCCCTGTCTTGCCCAGATGATGGATGACAGCTGTAAGCTGAAATAAACCCTTTCCTCCCCAGGCTTTTCTTGTTGACAACAACAAGAAAAGTAGCTAGCTACCCATTTAAAGGGCTTTCTTTCTATACTCTACAAAGACAACCAAGATATAAAAATGCAAACATCCAAAAGACACCATTAGGCTACCACATCCACAGGAGTTACTCAGTGTTTGCTGACAGGCCCAGCTCAGACACCTATAGTACATTCAAAAGCTGGTGCTACACCAGTTTATATTGTTTAAAAATTAAATGGTGAATAGATGAAGTTAATATTAGGTTATGAAATTCTCAAAAATTATAGGTAATTTTTTTAATTTAAGATTTATTTGCAATGTAAATAAAAACAACTAAAATATTTAATTTATAAACAATTATACTGTACTGTAAACTCACACATGTAAACAGTATTGTATAATACTTAAATTTATGCAATCTTGTAAGAAACTCAGTAATTTTTTACCTTTATATTTTGGGAACAGTTTAGAAATTATAATCTCTGGCCCATAAACCTAAAAATTGAATGGCAATAAATGTTCTCAGAACAATTGATTTTTTAAAAAAAAAAACAAAACTGTGAATTCTTAGTAGCCATGGGAAAATCACTAAACTAGAAAGAAAAACAGGTGTAAATGGTTCAGCTGCAAATGAAATTGATTGAAAGCTGAGGCGTGAGGCTGGCTCTGCTCACGCACTTGGTAGCTTCACAGCTCCGTACCTAGAAGACTTTGACAGCTCCTGCCAGAGGGCAAGACCTCAGGATGGGAGGTACAGGGCAGGGACATGAGTGCCCTGTAACTGTTTCAATTTCCACAGGAAAAGTAAATGTCAAATTGGAACAGAACAGTGGACTGATTTCTCAGTGTTACTTAGATTTCTAATAAATCCACTCCTTGGAAAGCCCGATTAACTAACAACCCGTTCTCCTCTGACCAACTACGTTGAGAACTGTCTTAGGCAAGGTTTCTATTCCTGCACAAACATCATGACCAAGATGCAAGTTGGGGAGGAAAGGGTTTGTTCAGCTTACACTTCCACATTGCTGTTCATCACCAAAGGAAGTCAGGACTGGAACTCAAGCAGGTCAGGAAGCAGGAGCTGATGCAGAGGCCATGGAGGGATGTTCCTTACTGGCTTGCTTCCCGTGACTTGCTCAGCCTGCTTTCTTATGGAGCCCAAGACTACCAGGCCACGGATGGTACCACCCACAAGGGGCCCTCCCCCCTTGATCACTAATTGAGAAAATGCCTTACCGCTGGATCTCATGGAGGCATTTTCTCAACTGAAGCTCCTTTCTCTGTGATAACTCCAGCTTGTGTCAAGTTGACACATAACCAGCCAGTACAAGCACTGACAACAGGTTAACTCATGCTTTATTTTCGTTCACTTTTAAGCAACACTGAGCCTGCTGCTTTCTGAACATGAGACCACACCAAGCCTCATAAAGCGGCTTGGTGCATACAAAACTCAAATACCTTTACCATGGGATATTCATGAAAACTGAGGCGCTGGCAAACACACCCTCAAACCCAAAACATCTGATAAAGTAAAAGCATCTGAGGGAAATTCTACAGACATGGCTGTGGTGAGGCTACCTGTCAATCTTTCATTAATATTCAAAAGTCTCCCCTCTGTGGTAAATACATATTCTGGCATTTATATGAACATAAAGTTCTGTTAATTCCCTCATTAGAAATGATATTTTCAATCATGAATAAAGATTACACTTTTGTATTGTAGAAAATCCGGAAAAAATAAGAACACTTACAGAAGAGAACTTTTTAAACCTCTCGTTGCCAACTAACCATTATTAACATTTTAATTCTTTGTCTGACAGTTTGTTTGTTTTTTATGTGCAAGTCTGTGCATGTCAAGTGATGCTGTAATCCCAAGCAACTGCTGGAGCCTATCTCCTACCAACCAGATCGTGACTATTTTGCATGGCCCCCTAGAATGCACTTTAGGTGCCTATTCTGTATCTCTGGGGGAGATGAGAACTTACGTTTGTTAAAAATAATAATCTTCAAATCTCCTCATCAGTCAGAGATGCACACGGGGGTGTCCAGATGTGAAATGGCTCCACATCTGGGATTAGCTTTATAAAACACAAGAACGGATGGCCAGATGAGTACACTGAATGGTGCCTGTCATCGCTGAGGCAGGAAGGGGAAACCGAGTTCTTTGCTGATCTATGTGGAAGGGGGACCCCAACCTTACCACAAATGTAACCACTTATATGTTGATGCTTTGGAAGCATTCTTTTCTTTCACGTCTAACTCCTTGGTAAACCTTTGCCCACACAGTTTCCACTTTCTTTTCCACAGAACCATGCATGTTGGCAGCAACATCTACATGTGCATTGCTACTAGCTTTCCGTCAAGGCTGATCTGGTGTTCAGTTAGTGCTGCTGATTGTCACTTAGCTCTGCTGTGCCCCTCATGCCTTGTTTTCCCTTCTGTTTGTCTCAGTCTCCTCACCAGCCTGTTTCTTAGCCCATTTTCTGCTCTTATTTTAGGTAGATAATATCTTGCTTTGGGTGCCATGGCCAGCACTGACCATTAGAGTGCATTGCCAATTTACCAGATAGAATCTAGAATTCCCTAGGAATCTAGCCTCCAGCGACACCTGTGAGGGATCACCTAGGTTGGGTTAGCCTCTGGAAAGCCTTTGGGAGGTTATCTTAATTATGTGAATTGATATGGAAATACTCATTTCATCTATGAGGGAGCCCATTGCTTGGGTGGGGACTCTGGATTCTTCAAAATGGAGGAAGAGATCATAACCCCTGCAGTTATTGCTTTTGTCACAGGGTTTTATCACAGTACTGGGAAGATAACTAAGACATTGGCATGTATTTAGTTTCTTCTAGTGAGGGCCATTTTCTGCTCATACCTACTGCTCAGGATAGTGATGCCTTTGCAGTGTGGCATTGAGGTCAGCTGATGAGCACTGGCTTCAGGAGGAGACTTCACTTGGAGTTTACTGAGTAATATGACCTGTCACTTGTGCCATCTAAACTATGGAATTTGCAGTACCCAGCAAGCTTTTGGCTGGACACTGGATAGTCTGTGATTTCAGATGCTTCATAAATGCAACCAAATCCTATGTGTCCTTTACTGAACCAAGAAGATATTCTCTTTGCCTCGCAATGTCTGGATCTTTGTTACTCTGGACAGGTGAGTGAGCTGGGAACAATCCAACTTTCTACCATTGGTAATAACAGAGTTTCTCCTTGGCAAAGGTTCTCTCTCTTCTTAATGAAGGTTTTTTTCCCCCCACAACAAATCTTTCCACCTTGGCAAGGGTTTGATCCTTGGCTCACTTTTATTGAAGCTTTTCCAAGTCCTGTGTCAGCTCAGACAGATTTGGAATCTGTCTGCTCAACTCTGCACTGCCCATTTTCAGTAAGAGTCCTGCTTGGTCCCTTCCACAGAACCCTCGATCCTTTATAACCTTATCCAAATATCCAAATATCTGATCAGGTTCCTCAGCCTCCACCATCCAAGGAGATGCATGACCATCCTTCAGTTCACCCACAATTGTTTCCCTTCTAATGTCTTGTGATGGTTTGTATGTGCTCGGCCCAGGGAGTGGCACTATTAGGAAGTGCAGCCTCATTGGAGCAGGTGTGTCACTGACGACATGGCCTTTAATACCCTCATCCTAGGTGCCTGGAAGTGAATATCCTCACAGCAGCCTTCAGATGGAAATGTAGAACTCTCAGCTCCTCCTGCACCATGCCTGTCTGGATGCTGCCATGCTCCCACCTTGATGATAGTGGACTGAACCTCTGAACCTGTAAGCCAGCCCCAATTAAATGTTGTCTTTTATAAGAGTTGCCTTGGTCATGGTATCTGTTCACAGTAGTAAAACCCTAAGACAGGTCTCTTGTTAAAGTTTATTTTTCATCCTGAGTATATGTGTGTATCCATGTGTATATATCCATATGACTGTAGGTATACATAAAGGCCAGATGAATTGGAACACTGGAACTGGAGTTACAGGAGCTTGTGAGCAACCCAATGTGGATGATGGTACACATTCTTAACCACCAAGCCATCTCTGCTGCCTCTGAAGTCTCTTCTTATTGCCTTCCATACCTGAATCTTTCTATTCCCTGGCTGCAACCCTGTCTTCCCTGAGGTATATTGGGATTCAGGTTAAGTCTTTATTCCCACTGCAACATCCCATGATGGTGGCCTAGGCACCTTCTGTAGTAGCTGATGTCTTTTATACTGTGTAGCTGTAAGGTCAGGAGTGATATTTCTCTCTCTCTCTCTCTGTCTCTGTGTGTGTGTGTGTGTGTGTGTGTGTGTGTGTGTGTGTGTATACTTGGGCCTGCCCAACATCCAGGTACTTCAGAGAGGCAGCAAAAGAGCTATGACATCAACAATTGGGAGCAAATTGACTTTTGGTAATTTAACTCTTTCTTGCTATTCTGGGGCCAGAATTTGGTGGCTTCTGGCAAGTTAACTCCTGCTAATAGTTGCAGAGGATTAAGAAAAAATGTTTAATTACTTGGGCTCTTTTCTCTTTGTTTCAAGGGCCCCTCCCTGGCCAGGGAAAGGCCTGGAGTTCATTAACTCTCTGTGAGCTAGAGAGAAAAGAAAAGAAAGGAAGAAAGTCAGACACACACACACACACACACACACACACACACATTGGTCAGGCCCAACCACCTACTTCATCAATTTCACAAGTGTGCATGCATACTTATATATCACATATATCTACTGATATATATGATTGTTGGCCCCAACAGCCACACTTTATTTTTTCTCTCAGCTTTTGTATACCTTCTTAGATAAAAGTTCTTTATAAAATTACCTCACAGATATACTGTTGTACAAAAGAGAGTTTTACAGAAAGATGATGATAGTAAGTTCAAAGCAGTGTTTCATTTATAAGCTCATTATAAGTTTAAAGCAACAGTTTCACATGACCTTGCTTTACCATGGTGCACACCTATGGCCTCATCCTTGGTCCTGACCTAGAATAAATGTTTTCCTTGATCAAATTTGTCCTAAGACTATTTCTTTTCTTAGTCCAATTATGAAAGCTCATTGTGTTCCTTATTATTCAGTCTTTACTTACTATTCTATGAGGGGGCACATTCTATTCTTGTATCTAACTTTATTACATCTTTCTGACAAAACAACTAAAACCATTTCTTTAAACTTTCTTCCTAAAATCATTTGAATCAAGTCAGGAATTCTATAAAGTCATTAATTCATCTAAACAGCATTGATTCATGAAAGTTCATGTTGATCTGCAGGAAACTTACCCAAAAGAGTGGGCAATCACCCAGGAAGTAAGCACACCAGGCTGTAAGCATTTTCAGGATTTTCTCAACAGATAACAATGTGCTCAATATCTAATGATTGAGATAGAGACACAGCTACAGGGCAAGAGGGGCAGCCATGTTCCTTGGAAAACATAACCAACGCTCAGGCCTAATTGCACTGAGAACTGAAGTTACCAGAAAGTAGCCCACTCCTCATGCTATAAACCAGACAGGAATCATGGGCAGATTAGAGCTTTGTGGAGAGTTGGAATGTTATAGATGATCTTGAAGAATCATCAGCTACATTATTAGCCATGTATTGCCCATCCCATGTTTCACTAATGTTCTTGCAGCTGCCACTTTGTCTTTAGAAATGTCAGAAGCGCCACCAATCCAAAAACTAAGACTGTTCTCAGAGAACACCTGAGACCTGTAACAGGAACTATTGTCTTTTCTGTAACCTCTACCTGATGTTCCCATCAACACATTGGAAAGAATCAGTGACTGTTGTTCTGTAGCCATGGAAACCTCAAGGCACTGTTTATGTTGGAACATAAATGGGTCTATGCAGGAGTCTCCTGAATCTGTACTTTGGGAGTATGGCCACTGCTTATTTGGCACAGAAACATGTTGCTTTTGCAGTGGGCACAATATGAGTCAACATGAAGAAAGGAGCTAGGGAGAGATATACTCAGAAAGAAGCTAACGACATCCAGACTTCTGGAGAAACCACAGTCATCCATATTGTGTGGGCAGCCCTCTGGGTAGCTAAGTGTAACCCTGTCATGTTCTCACCTTCTGGCATGGCTCCTTTCATAACACTCTGACACGACGGTTGGGCATGCTGTGACCCAAGGTCCTTGGTGTATGGAACATCTGAGGTGTGGATGGTTCACATTTAGGAGGCTGAGAACTTGGATATATATCCTGGAAGCCCATGTACAACCCGAATATACAAAGCCTTGCTTAGGTTGATGGAAACTCAACATCTTTCAAACAGTGAATGATCTCATTTACTTCCTTCTGAGACAGGAGAGATAGAGACTAAGATGGCTGAACAGGGAGACAGCAAAGGAAGCTAAGAATGTTTAGAGAAGGGTGAGAGGCTAAGGCTGCTGGAGAGCGAAAGAAGCTGTGACTTTGGAGAGAGAGAGAGAGAGAGAGAGAGAGAGAGAGAGAGAGAGAGAGGCAGGCTAAGACTGGGTTCGCTCTGCTTCTTAACTTTTATATTAGAGGATTTTATACTTTTATATTAGAGATTTTATACTCCTGCCTATTTATTGAGGTAGAAGCTTATATATCTATCCATGGAATGTTTTGTAAGAAGATAAAGCCAGGGAACACTGCAGTGGTAGAAGAAAGCCACATGTACATCCGTGCTGGCTGGCTGTACAGTGCAGGCATAGACAGACAACAGGAGTAATTAGTTTCTGCATATTGTTATATTGTTCCATTATGATGTAGCGTTATCTTGAGGATTACACCAGACCTAAACAAATATATTTTCCTCTTTATGGTTTTTAAAATCTGGATTAAGTGTATATTACTTTCAGGAGCAAAGCTGCCCAGAAGGCCTAGCACCAACAGCTGCACCTTAAGACCATGATGGAGATCTCCCTGATTTGCCTTTCTTTATAGATTTGCATAAATACTCTTCTCAAATCCATCTAGTTAGCAAAAAGTCCTTCCTTTCTTATATTTGCCTAGAAGCAACTCATGCTTTACTTATGAGCTTATAAAAATAATTAACAATGAAAACTAATTAACTTTGTATGCATAGTTAAAAGCAAACATCTTAATTGAGCTGGACTTAGAGTTAGAGACACAAATACCAGCTTGGTACAGAGGCTCCCAGTAAGGCTAGTATGGACAGTTGGGTGTGGACAGCCCTGTATAATGCAGAAATAGCTGTCCTATGTGCAGATCTGGGACAAGACACCAGATGCTGGTGATCCAGCAGTGACACATAACTCCTCCATCCAGCACACACTCTGCCCCCAGGAGGATGCCACTGCTGCTAGTCACACCCACAGAGCATTTGAAACATTTCACAGACCAGGGACTCTGGTTAAAGCTATCAATGTGCAAAAAGAAAACACCTGAGGGAGCCAACATGGTTCCCAGCCCTCCTCAAAGGCGTTTCCATGACTACCAATGGCCACTGCATATAGTGTTGAGCACCAGCTCTATGAAGGACAAAAAGGACAAAGATCCCTCTTTCCTGGGAAAAGGGTTGAGAGAAATGCCACCATATGTCACCACATTTCACCAAGTAGAGAAAGCAACACAGACAGGCAGGAACACAAGAATCTCAGTACATAGGGCTACCAAGGCCCCTGTTGACCTTAGAGGTGTCTTAGTCAGGGTTTCTATTCCTGCACAAAACTTCATGACCAAGAAGCAAGTTGGGGAAGCAAGGGTTTATTCAGCTTATACTTCCATATTGCTGTTCATCATCAAAAGAAGGAACTCTCACAAGGCAGGAACTTGGGGGCAGGAACTGATGCAGAGGCTATAGAGAAATGCTGCTTACTAGCTTGCTTCCCCTGGCTTGCTCAGCTTGATCCCTTATAGAACCCAGGACTACCAGCCTGGGATGGCACTACTCACAAGGGGCCCTCCCCCCTTGATCACTAATTGAGAAAATGCCTTACAGCTGCATCTCATGGAGGCATTTCTCAAGGGAGGCTCCTTTCTCTGTGATAACTCCAGCTTCAGTCAAGTTGACATACAAAACGAGCCAGCAGGGGGAAACTGATAACATCCCAGAGTGCTGTTCAGCTGATGGAACTCAAATGCACAGGTGGTTAGACAACCTCTGCATCAAGTTGATTGTTTCTGGAATGAACTAAGACTCTCTCTCTCTGGGCTGGCAAGTGGGCAATGCCTTCTACAGTGCCTCCATACAAGGAGACTTCAGTGAAAGCTGTGCTCTTCTGCCTTTATGCCTGGCTTGTGAGTGCATCAACATTGTTGCTAGTGTCATGTCTGGCTTGTGACTGCATCAACATTGTTGCTACTGTTATGCCTGGCTTGTATGTGCATCAACATTGTTGCTTCTGTTATGCCTGGCTTGTGAGTGCATCAACATTGTTGCTACTGTCATACCTGGCTTGTGAGTGCATCAGCATTGCTGCTACTGTCATACCTGGCTTGTAAAAGCATCAACATTGTTGCTAGTGTCATGCCTGACTTGTGTGTGCATCAACATTGTTGCTAGTGTTATGCCTGGCTTGTGAGTGCATCAACATTGCTGCTAGTGTCATGCCTGGCTTGTGACTGCATCAACATTGCTTCTAGTGTCATGCCTGGCTTGTGGGTGCATCAACATGTTGCTACTGTCATGCCTGGTTTGTAAAAGCATCAACATTGTTGCTACTGTCATGCCTGGCTTGTGAGTGCATCAACATTGTTGCTACTGCTGCTGGCACGGCCATCCCACACTGATATCAGAATCTACTTCCTTCAACCTTCCAAGTAGACCAAAAGCAAGCATCCCTCTAGGAATCTTCCATGTACTCAGTGTCTGATGAGGACTGTAGAGGCATCTCCTCTTGAACTGAACAGTGGCCCCTGGGGCCTCAGTCCCTCTAGCACATGGACATCCACTGTTACATTTACCCAGCCTGGCCAAGTAAGCCAATCTAATTAATGTGTATTTAGTCCACCCAGTCTGTTCCTGTAAGGAAGCCTGAGTAATGCAACAACCATAGATGATAGTAATCCTGTAACAAGCTCTAATTGTGCAAAATGAAAAAGTCTAGCTGCCTAAGGGGAAAAAACCAGTTAGCACCCAGAACTAAGTAAAACTACCTCCTATGTAATGGAATGATAGCCGTCTGGCATCATGCTCAGTTTACACAGTTCTGTGAATCAAACAATACTCTGCATGCTTGGCCAGCATTCTACCTCAGAGGCATACTCCCATCCCTCTAGACCAAATACTCAACCTGGAGGAAGTCTGTCAGCTCCCTACAATTTAGTTTTAAGGAACTCTCTGAACAAATGTCAGACAGCAAAGGTTTCCCTCAGTAAGTATCACAAGGTCTGAGGCATGCTCATGATGAAGGAAGGAAGCTTGTGGAGAAAGGTGACTAAGGAACACATGCATAAATGGACAGTGTGGACTTCATGAGCTCTAAGGCCTAGAAGGGCCAAGCACTGTCTGTCACATGACCACCAGTGTCGCCTTCTTATATACCCATTTCAGGATGGGTGGGCCTCAGCTCTGAGATTGATCCTCAGGACTGCATAAACCAGGTGTGGTGGAGTACCAGCACTGTAGGGGTGGAGGCAGAGGTATAAGACGTTCAAGGTCATCTATGACTATCTTGAAAGTTCAAGGCTAAACTGGGCTACAAGAGACCCTGTCTCAAAAACAAATAAAAAATCAAAGGCTGCCCATTCCAAATTTTTCAGTTTGATCCCCCTCTCCCAGTTTTGAGAAACTCTATAGACTAGTTTAAGAGGAAGCTGCTCCACCATGTGCCTGGACGTTGGTGGGAAGCAACTGCCTTCCTAGGCTCCTGAATGCTGCTGTCTTCACAGGGCCCAGTGGCCATCCCCAAGCCCTCTGTGACCTTCATCTCTTTGCAGCCCCCCCCCCCCACACACTTCCCATACTTTTTGATGCCTCCTCTCTTCCCTAACATGGGCATCCTCTGTCCTCACTAATGTAACTATTTATAAATGGAATACATTTCTACCAGAAAGAAAAGTTGACAGAGAATAAAGGCCAAGCATTTTCCTGGCTCTCAATAGTAGATCTTGCCTGTCTCAAGCCCCTTCCCAGATAGCTCAGATAAATCCCAGATGGTGGATTGCTCCTCTGTCAGCCATCAATCTGATCTGAGACTACAGGGCTCTCAACCCTCTGGCTCATGTGAAGTTACCAAGTGCAGGGAACTAAAACCCCAAACAATCAAAGGAAATGTAATCTCCTTTGGAGCAATGCTAAACTAAATGCCTGAACCTAAGCATCTTCACAAAGAAGCATAGCCACCGCCAGTTGGGGGCTTCTAGAAGCAGCTGGGGACAGATGGGTCTGCTGGGGACAGATGGGGGCTGCTAGATGCAGCTGGGAGCTACTGGGGGCTGCTGGGGGAAGGTGGGGGCCAGTGGGTGCATCTGTTGATGCTTTCTGGAAAAAAATTCCAAATTGCTCCCATCTTTATCATTGAATATAATCCAATTTATAAAGTTGCTAATACTTGGCTGGAAGCTTTGGTTGACAGGCTGTGTATCCCGGATGATGTCGATGTGATCCAAGAAAATGCAGACGCCATTTCTTGGTTCAGAGACAGCAGGAGTGACCAAGCCTGACCAAGACATTATCTCCATGGTAAACACTCACAGTGGCCAGTCTCTTCACCCCCAGCCAGGATCTTTTGTTGTAAAATCCTGTAGTTTATCCACTTGGAAATTTGAAGAAATCAAAGGACTTGCACTATCTTTGTGTAAAATCATCTTTATTTGAAGGTTTGAGTCCTACCCCATCTTTCTGATTCACCATGAACCTCAATCTCCCAGCCCTGCTCTCTCTTTCTCCAAGCATGTGAGCTCACTGCAGTCCAGCGTAGTGAGGTCTGCTTGGCCCCAGACCTGGTATGCAGTTACTTCCTGCCCTCTCTCTCTTCATGCCCTGGCTTCTGTCTCCAAAGGGAAGGAGCCTACCACACAAAGAGAAACAATGTGCCCTCCAGCATCCGTATCCTAGTGTCTAACATCTGAAGATGCCCTGGACATTTACTTGTGCTTCATAGAATTGTTTTATCAAGCTGTGTGTTTGTCATCAGGTTTAACCTCTCTGATTTTTTTCCTCCGTTCTCATTTGCCCAATTCCTTTCACAGGTGTATAAATTAGATTGTTATTAAAAAGTTTAACAACTTACTAAATAGTTTTATTCACACACACACACACACACATACACACACACACATACACACACACAAACACAAACACACACTCCACTCTTAGTCTGGAGAACTGAATGCAGATCCAAGAGCCTGAGTGGCCCATGAGTGCTCTTAAAGCTCACACATTATAAAACAAAACATGGGGTTCAAAATTTTATTTCTGTGACTTTTAGCACAATACACACTCAACAGAGTGCAATAAGCATTACTCCAGCAGGATTAGTCAAATGAACTGCTTTCTTAAAATCCTTTTTTAAAAAAGTTTTCCTCTTATTTGTGTGTGTGTGTGCTCGCGTGCATGTGTGTGGGCTCACATGCCACAGCACATGTGTATCAGTCAAAGGATAACTTTGGGGTGTCCCTTCTTCTATCTTTATTTGTGTTGTGGGAATCAAACACGGGTTACCAGACTTGCTGACACGTTTTACCAACTGAGCATCTCACTATCCTAGAATTGCTTTCTTTGACTAATACCAGATATTTTTGAGAATTTGTCATGATTGGCTAACATATATGGGTTTACTCAAACAAACCATGCATGTGAACATGCAACTCTTTATTTTGTATAGGCCAAGTTGTGATTGTTGATCACAGATGAGTGTCTGTCAGTGAAGAAAGGGAACATTGTCACCCACAGATTCCTGGGAAGGAAGTAGATCCTTGGAAATTCTGTTCAATTCTCTCTGTATTTTTCTCTTTGATTTTTTCTCACTTTTTAAAAATATACTCTGTTATGTGTAAGGGATGACATCCAGGCACCAGCAAGACAGGATTAAGGTAAGGATGGGACCTGAACTCCACAGAATGTTCTCCCTGAAAGGCACGTGATCTTCACAGGAGCAGTGACGGGTACTGCAGTTTGGCTACAGGTGTTCGGAAGAGGAACCAGGGCATGTTACTCTGTTTTTATTGTTGCTGTTATTGGTTGTTTAAAGCCATTGGCTGTTTCCATAGAAACTGACAAGCAAATCCTTGAAGTTTGAACCATAGTAGCATAAGTCAGTCTCCAACCTCTCAGGTTTACTTGAAAGTCCTTCCCACTAACTTAGCCTGGTTGCCCCTAACAAAGTTTAGCTATGTCTGTAATAAGCAATGGGTTTTGTCAGGAAGTCTAGCATGACCAGATAGGTGTGCCCATGACTCCATCTGCAGTTAGGGAGAGACATATTCCAAACCCTCAACTAGGATACTGTGTGTGCAGGCTTGATCGATCAGTAGTCAGATACCCACTGAACTTTGCGTACCAAAAGTCAACAAATATACTATAGAAGCCAAAATAGTCTCTTGGTATGTGTATTAGTTTTTCTTTCGAATGCTGTGACCAAAGAAGCATCTTAGTGGTGGTAAAAGGCCAAATCTTTTAAATTCCATCTCCATTTTAGAGAATCTGACCTAAGTTTGAACTCAGGTAAGCAGGCTGGTACCTAGCATTAGTTTCCAAGTTACTCCCCACCCCAACAAAACTCCAGCCTAGCTCAAGTCTCTAGGCTAACCCCTGATAAGACCAGCATCTCCAGGTTATTTCCCCAACAAACCTGTACCTCCAAGTTACAAGCCCACCCCCTGCTAAATGACCACCAATGCAGAGGGAAGCAGTTATTAGTTTATGACTCCCAGAACCAGCCACTTATGTTAAAGGCCACAGTAACCTCCAGTTAGGTGCTTGTACACTCACCCCCTGCTTGTTGCTTACTATAAAGCCTTGCCCCATAGATATTCAGGGCTCACCACCACCAAATGTGTCTTGTGTGATAGAGGTTTGCTGTCCCCACCCCCACCCCTGAGCTAGCTCAAATAGAATAAAGACCATGCTGTGAGTAGCATCAGATCAGCTCCTGTATGGTTTTTTTTTCTTCCAGGGGGTGGGAGGGGGTCGCTAACACTTCCGTGGCACTACAGAGGAAAGATTTATTTTGGCTCACAATTTAAGGAATACAGTCAGTTGTGGCAAGGAAAGCAGGCAGCAGGAGCAGAAGACAGCAGAGGCACATAGTGTGTCCTCTGTTAGGAAATAGATGAACACTGGTGCTGAGCTGGCTTTCCTCTCTTCATGCATTCTGTGATTCTAACATATAGGATGGTACAACCTACATTCAGGGTGGGTCTTTCCTGCCATTCAGCAAGGCAAGGGGCACACATAGGTCATATGCAGATGCTGATGAGGGCTGTTCTTTCTGCAATAAGGGATGGAGACTCCTGGCACCAAGACAGAGGAAAGAGGGCTTGGATGTGGACCTGTGGGGACAGTTCTTACCACGCTCATGCAAAGACTGGACTTGAGTTTCTGGAAACCCACATAAACCCCAGGTGTTGTGTGTGGTTCTGACTGTGATCCCAGTGCTTGGGAGGTGACGACTGAGCATCCTAAAAGAATAAGGTGGAGATTGGGTGCAAGCCTCCACGAAAAGCACACACATGAAGACATATGTGCTACCACTCGCATGCATCCACACATATGACCATGCATATACACAGCACACACATATCCAAGTGGAGAGCAAAAAGAGAAAAAAAAATTGAGGCAGGAGATAAATTGCCAAACACACAAGGCACAGTCCAAGGAAACAGCTTACCCATAAAGCACTCTGTCAGCCCCCTTTCCACTGTGCAAGCAGGTCGTGTGATCTCCAGAGCTGAGGGCTCATTTCTGACTGTGGAAAGCTGACAGGCTTGTGCTGATCTTTTACATAATACTGAGAAAATGATTCAATCTTACTGAGAAGCAGCAACCAAGAAAAGGAAGATGGGCTGAAGGTGGTTTACCTTCCAGCTGTGGGACTTATGACCTCTTAGTGATATTCTGCAGCAGAGAGACAAAAATAATTGAAGGAAAAATCGGGAACTAGCATTTAGTAACTGAGGTCCGATTTCAACTCTCTAAACTTACGTTAAAAAGCCAAGCACAGCCAGGAAGTGGTTCACACCTTTAATCCCATCACTAGTGTGTGTGTGTGTGTGTGTGTGTGTCTGAAAGAGAGAGAGAGAGAGAGAGGGAGAGAGAGAGAGAGAAAGAGAGAGAGAGAGAGATTTTTAAAGTGTGTCTGTGGAGACACAGTGATAGTCTCTGAAACAGTGAACCCCTTGTCATCCAGCACACTGTTCTTCCGGAAGCAGGAGTACGCCATTGCCCTTTGCGGAGGAATATTGTGTGGTGTCTGTCCAGAAGTGTTGGGGCAAGTAAGAATGAAACGATCTCTAGTCTCAGCTGTGTCCTTGGCCATTTGCTATGTTTACTATACATATTCCACGTAATGAGGGGTAAAACATATAGAGCCTGTTTTCAATATCAGAGATGCCTCAGACTTAAGTTTACCAGATCACAAATAATCAAGAGGTACTCTGCTCTAGGACTGAACCTGTACATCATGGAAAGGGAAGGAATATTGAGCCCCAGAAAGATGGGGAGTTTTAGGTGGAGCTACACTTGATGGACAGGAAGACTGTAACTCTCTGAAGTACCTAGGCAAAGGGGAAGAGAGGCAGGAACTTGAAATTAAGACTATGAAAACCACTGTTGCTACCAAATGGGTGTGGCAGCCATTTTGGTTTTTTTGGTTTGGACTGCAGCCAGTCTTGCAGGAACTAAAAGTGAGCTTTCTTGCATCCTTGTAGCCACTTGAACTGGTTATTGGAAGGCAGAGGTCTCATTTGTCCTGGCTTTGTGTTGAGAAATGCATCAGGCCTGGGCTTTGTGATGGCTGCTGTTATCTACAGCCTGGGTTTCAGATGGCTGATGGCATTTGGGGACCTGGGCCTGGGGGAGCTGCTGTAGTTTTGAGGCAGCACTGGCTCGAAGCCTCTCATTGCATGTGGGGGTTTATTCCAGCTGTTTGAATTATTCTATTCTAGGTTACAGATACTGTCAGAGAACTAGTCATAAACTCTCAAAGTCTAGCCTGTGTGCCAGGTGCTTTGGGAACACCTATGCTGAAGTCACCTGCATTTTAAATGGTGTCCATCAGCTACATGACCGTGATCAGCTTACAAGCAAGGGAAATAAGGAGTGGAGACTGCAGGATCTGGGCTTCTTTGTTCAGCCAATAACCACTGCAGAGGATCCCAGTCTGCATGTGGCCTGCCTCTGCTTCTTCTGCTAGGCAGCTACAGTTTGAGCCACCATCAGAACTCAGTCTACTCTCTGTCTGTGACCAGTAGGAGACAGGATGAAGGGGACATGCTGACTCCTGGGGGACAAGGATATGGTCTCTTGCTCTTGGACATATCCCTCTACCAGCAATGCAGTCACATGGCCATTTGTCAGCCAGGATGATGGGGAAAATGACCAGAGGCCAGAGGATTCAGAGAAATGTCTTTCATTAAAGAGGAAGACAGTGGCTAATAAACCATGTTCACTCTGTGACACCTACAGAGCCTGGAGGGAAGCTATTGAAAAAGGCACAGGACGTCAGAAGCCAACCCAAAGGCGTCAGTTATGCTGCATACAACTGCTCACTTCCAATGTCAGCTGTGGCTCTGTTCACACTGTGAAATATAAACAGAGCAAGGAGAAATTAAAGGGTAAGATTACAAGAATGTTTCCCAGGACTCAGCAATGTAAACTCTCCCTTGAAGACCATCAAAACATTTGCTGATTAGAAAGATTGAGCTCTTAAGCCAACAGCTGCTGAGGCCACGCTGGATTAGAGCAGACTGCTGGTGTCATGTTCTGGAGCCAGACAGGCCTTAGTGTGCTTGGCTGCCTCAGAGCCTCTTCCGAGGGTGCAGGAGACAGTGTAAGTCCTCAGTGTGTGAGGCAAGACCAACGGACAAATGAGAATTCTGAGGTGATTCTTCAAAAGCAAACTGTTGCCTTGATTAGAAGAAAAAAAAAAAAGCATGTTTCTCTATAAGGATAGGCTGTGGCTCGAGGGCGCCATGTTGCCCACCTTCTCCTTTGAACACACGGTCTCCAGTTGGCCGGGAGGTTTAGGGAAGTTGTGGAATCTGCAGGAGGTGGACACTTGCTGGAAGAAATAGGTCACCAAAGGCCGGCTTCCAGACCCCTCCTTTCTTTCTGTATCCTGATTCGTTCTCTCTTGCAGCTTCCTGGACCACCTAGATGTCTAAGGTCCTAGGCACATGCCTCTGCTACCGTGAAGTCTGCCTTGCTATGACGGATGGCATCCTCAAACCAAGTTGCTTGCTTCTGTCAGTCATCCTATTCTATCACAGCAATGACAAGGCAATGAACGGGACCCTGGAATGCTAAATCATCTTGCAGGGTGTTTCTGAGGAACAGATGAGCACAGGCTTGTCTGCAGCCTCGCCTTCAAAAGAACATCCTGACGCAGTGAGTGGTATGCCAGCCAGGTGGTGTAAGGGCCAGCATGGCCTATGTGGACACAGGAAGGCCTTGGCTCATGCTCCACCAGCTTCATCAGAAACTCCTTACCTTGCTCTATGGCACTGCAGAACTGGGTAAGATCCCTAATGCCACGGTGGCTGCCACCTCTGTCCCACTCCTCGGATTGTTTATTACACAGACACATGGAATCTTAGAGGGTGTGGTGAGCCATTCATAAGGTGGGAGCAGAAGACAGGTAGTGCAGTACTGTGCTATATATTGACCATGGAAGAGGAAAATGCCCACAGTGCATGCACTTCGGGTTAGAAGAGACAGTAGTCTGCAGTGCCGTTCTCTCTCTAGAAACTTACCAGTTGATCCCTGGTCTGCAATCTCTATCCAGTTACTTTAATTTGCATGTGAAGTAAATGCTGAGTGTCACTTTTCTACACCCCAAAAGGCCATGAAGCATCAGTCATTGAAAAGTTAGCCGTTCCCATGGAAACCTGTCCAGAGTAAGATACAGAAAACATGAAAAGTCTATCCTATCATAAAAAGATGAATCAATACATGACTTTAAAGGGAAATATGTATTTACATACAGACAGACAGACAGACATATAACATATATTACCAAGAAATTATACTCAGAATCTTAGGGTAGCAAAACTAGAAAAAATAATTGAACAGACACATGAGAAAAGTAAACAGGAGGACATGTGTGTGCAAAGGTATTTATAAGTGTTTCCTAAGGGAAACACAAATCACAGTGGGTTGATTACTTCCACACATTCTCCTGTGCGCAGCACGCGGAGCTGAAAACACTGAGCTGAGCCTTGTGGGCAAGACCATCTGGCAGTTCGCTGCAAGGATAAACGCACCTGTAGCAGAATATCCAGCATGTTACTCTTGGGGACTCATCCGTGGCATCATATCTAAGGGAAAAATAAGCAACACAAATGAATGTGTGTACCAGTGCTCATGGACCTCCAATTTCCAATCACAAAGTCCAGCATGAGCTGACCTAAGGACGGCTACATGATGAAAAGGTTGTGGCTGATACGATTATTGTCTCTTTTCAAGGAGATACCATTTACCTGTAAGTCTGGGTGCAGCATATGCATGTGCACACACACACTCACACACACACACACACACACACACACACACACACACACACACTCACAAGCACACTTATACACAAACACCAATATGGATGAACCTAAAAGCCATTACATCCCATGAAGCATCCAGACACAAAGAACCACAATGCACTATTCCATTCATGTAACTGTGTGTGTGAGAGTGTGTGTGTGTGTGTGTGTGTATGTGTGTGTGTGTCTGAGTACTGGACAGAAGTCAGACTCCAACACCCTTTCTCGGGCACCATCCACCTTATTTTTTGAAACAGGGTTTCTTACTAACCTGGAACATGCCAAATAGATTAGGCTGGCTAACCAACAAGCCCCAGAGACACACCTGTCTCCTACTCAAATATTTACATATAGTGTTTGAGATGACAATTTACAGACCACAGGCAGCTGTGGGCATCAACCAGCACTCTGCTGTTTACAACGTGCTCCCTCTCTTGATGTCAGTTACTCCACATTTTGTGCACTTGTCAAATGTCACCAAATGTCCACTTGATATGGGAGGCTTTGCTCGATGCAAACCCCTTCACCAGAGCTGCTTCCCACAGAGGAGGCAGCAGCCAGCCCAGCCTGATGCTTTGCCCTCCGGGCCGCTTAACATGGAAGCCATTCTACAGAAAAGGACTTTTTTTTTTTTTTTTTTTGTAGTAGCAGCTATAGATAAAATGATTTGGCAAAATAATTCTGGTTGTTAAGGATGGGCCATAGGCACACAGCTGTGTCAGTCTCTTCTCTGTGTTATATTTTGTTTTCCTAACCACATGATAAAACCTCTTGCCGCCCTAATTCCAGCCCTCAACTCACGGCAGAGCACCTATGAAATCCTCTCACTGAACTCTCTGATTTCCTAACTTGGGGTATAATCAATGACTAGATTGACCAGCGACCTGTAAGCTCTGTGAGCAGATAGACAAGGGTATCTGTAAAAGCAGCTGGCTGATCCCTGTCATCTGGGGCACAAGTGTGCTCTGCCAGCTTCCTGACCCCAGCAGGGACCTTTCTGCTAACTTCTCATGCCGGTGTGACCCCCTAGTGCCCAGCCTGCCCACAGCATGGAGAGTCCTGAACTGAAACCTTAGGCATATGCAAAAGTTCAGCTTCAGGTGATGTGCAGAATTCTTACATCATTTCTATTGCTCGGATATAAGACTCTGACCAAAAACAACTTGTGGGAAGAAGAGTTCATCTTAGTATACAATCAAAGCTTACTTACAGTTCTTCAGGAAGACAAGATAGGAACTTGAGGCAACTAATTACACTATATCCACATTCAAGAGCAGAGAGAACTAGATGCAGACATGCTTAGTGTCACTAGGTTCACCACTTCTCTGTAGTCCAAGGCCCCAAACCAGGATATGGTGCCTATACACAGTAAGCTGGGTCTTCCCATGTGAGTTAACTAAATCAAGACAGTCTCCCAAAGACATGCTCACTTACCAACCTGTCTTTACCATCCCCTCACTGAGACTCTCTTCCCAGATTATTCTAGCTAGGGCCCAGTTTACAGTGCAAGCCAAGCATCACAGATAGTGTCTAAGAATCGAAGTATATGCCCTAGGTGTGAAAGTAGCTTCAGGAGGATTTAAGCCATGGATTATGTCTAGGTCAACTTAATTATAGGAACTATCGATTCTGGTGACTCAGAGCAAAACTATGATGTGACTTTTCCAATGGTTTCAAGAATGGTGGCATTCTAGATTCAGATTGGCTCCAAAGATTCCTGAGTGCAGCACCTCCACTCACTAACACTTACAGATGCACAGCAGAATTTAGACCAGCAATGTAAGTCTTTCTCTCTTGTTTTAAACATTTTAAAAATATATTCGCCTTGGAGGTAAAGCTGGTGCCTTCATTGTTTTCTTGTTTTTATTATTTAATTTTAATTTATTCTTTGAAAACTTTATACATGTGCACATTGTGTATTGATCATATCCACCTGCCACCCCACCCCTCCAATTCTCCCCAACACCCCATCACATCTTTATCTCAACGTCATTTTCTCTCGTTTATTTATTTAATGTGACCAAGAGACAGTAAAGTATAAACATAGGCTAACCACATTGGAAGCTGCGGTAAGTGATGTGGGCATCGCTGTTCCGTTTGCTGCTCCATCAGGCAACAGTGTGAGCACTGTTCTGTGCTACGGACCTTAAAACCCGCAGGAAATGTACGTTCTGCAGGCTTGTTCCTGTCATCTTCTCAAAGGTAGCACTCGGTGAGTGATCACTAGCCACTGGTCACAGTGCACATCCTAGCATCTACCCAAAACTCAAGGATTAACAAAAAGTCTAGCCCTAACACCCACCCAAACCTGGATGCCATGCTGGGGGAGCAAGAGGTAAGCAAGAGGCTTATCAATTTATGAAAAAAAAATAACTGCTTGAAAAGCTAACCTTGCAGTGTTCTAAGAAGCTATGCAGCTTTTCTGCTTACTTGTGTGACTGTGTGTAGGACTTGGGACTTCAGCTACCCCAAGAAGCTCTCTGTGAAGAGCTGAGTCTCAGGCTCCCAGAGTTAGGGGTAGCACACATGAGACCTTCTGTTCTTTCTCTGCCAGGGTAATCAACAGGCCAAAGGTATCAGGGTCTGGACATCTGCAGGCTGGTAACAGGAGGCTCTTGGGAGTAGTATCCCCTTCCCTGTCCAAGCCACTGACTGGACTTGGCCAGAAGATGAACTTTATCCAGCAAGGAATGTCAGCTTTGAGGTGCAGGAGGGGTAGTTATGGCTGTCTCCAAGCTGTAGACATCCTCATCCCATTTAATTTCTGAAGAAACTCTGCTAGTCTAGTCTTGTGTTCTTATCTATGTCTCTATTTCACAGATAGACGATCTGTGATTCATCTGAGATCTCGATGGCAAAACAAGTCAGACTGGAATCATCTGGCACCTGGTACTGTGTCTGTAGTACCAGTCTATGAGACTGCACATTCAATCCTTAAACAAGGTACATAGCCCCAAGTCATTTTCAGTATCCCGTAATAAAACCTGTAATTAGAGAACCTTCGATCTCCTGCAATCTAAACTCCTACTACGACAGGCAGTCATGAACTACAAAGACTCCAGGCCCTAGTCCAGAATAGCAAACACAGGCTGTTTCAGCGCCATGCCAAGCTGCAGTACCTCAGAAGGACAGCAGGGGGAGGTGGTGACCCGAAGTGGAGCCCGAGGTTCCTCAGGCTGGCCTGCCTGCTTCACTGGAAATGTGTAGAGATTTCTAATGAAATGTTCTTTTCCATGTGCCTCGGAGTCACTCCTATGGAAACCTATTCTCATTCATCACTATCATGAGATGAGAGGGAATGGTGGCTAAGTTAGGGACAGATTGTGAATTCGTTCAGCCTGCCGGGAGAACCTGGCATGGACAAGGACTTGATTTCAGCTTCCAATTCTGCGAAGAAACAAAAAAACAATTCCTCCAAATATAGTAATTGAAATAAACATTTTAAATCTACAAAGGAATTTTGAACTGTATTTCTTACCTGTTTTATGATTTAACTTTGCCTTACTGCCTTCTTGGTAAAATATAAATATAAAATATAAAAATATAAAATATAAAATTTAAAGCAGAATATATATTCATGATGCAACAGGAAAGGACTAGTGTCCAGGACTCATCATCTAGCCCCAGGGAAGTGTTTGCACTAACTCAGGAGGTACCCAGGGGCTGGACATCTGGGCAAGGCTAACAGAGCCACTGTTTCTGTGCTGGCCTTCCCCATAGACTCCAACTCTACAGAGCAAAGCTGTTCTCTCTGGGAGGGGCTCAGCTTCCTTCTTTAAGATGCCCTACCAGTCAATAGGACAAAATGGCAACCAAGAGATTGGGAAAAGATCTTTACCAATCCTGCATCCGATAGAGGGCTAATATCCAATATATATAAAGAACTCAAGAAGTTAGACTCCAGAGAACCAAACAACCCTGTCAAAAAAATGGGGAACAGAGCTAATCAGAGAATTCTCAACTGAGAAAACTCAAAGGGCTGAGAAGCACCTAAAGAAATGTTCGACAGTCTTAGTCATCAGGGAAATGCAAATTAAAACAGCCCTGAGATTCCACCTTACACCAGTCAGAATGGCTAAGATCAAAAACTCAGGTGACAGCAGATGCTGGTGTGGATGTGGAGAAAGAGGAACACTCCTCCATTGCTGGTGGGATTACAAGCTGGTACAACCACTCTGGAAATCAGTCTGGCGGATCCTCCAAAAATTGGACATAATACTACCTGAAGACCCAGCTATTCCACTCCTGGGCATATACCCAGAAGATGCTCCAACATGTAACAAAGACACATGTTCTACTATGTTCATAGCAGCCATATTTATAATAGCCAGAAGCTGGAACGACCCACATGTCCCTCAACAGAGGAATGGATTCAGAAAATGTGGTACATTTACACAATGGAATACTACTCAGCTATTTAAGACAATGATGTCATGAAATTCACAGGCAAATGGATGGAACTTGAAAATATCATCCTGAGTGAGGTAACTCAGTCACAAAAGAATGAACACATATGTACTCACTGATAAGTGGATATTAGCCCAAAAGTTCAGAATACCCAAGATTCAATTCACAGACCATATGAAGCCTAAGAAGAAGGAAGTCCAAAATGTGGATGCTTCAGTGTTTCTTAGAAGAGGGAAGAAAATACTCACAGGAGGAAATATGGAGACAAAGTGTGGAGCAGAGACTGAAGGAAAGGCCATCCAGAGACTGCCCCACCTGGGGATCCATCCCATATACAGCCACCAAACTCGGACATTATTGTGGATGCCAGGAAGTGCTTGCTGATGAAAGCATGATAAGCTGTCTCCTGAGAGGCTCTGCCAGAGCCTGACAAATACAGAGGTGGATGCTCGAAGCCAACCGTTGGACTGAGCATGGAGTTTTAGATGGAGGATTTGGAGAAGGGACTGAAGTAGCTGAGGGGGTTTGCAGCCCCATAGAGGGAGCAACAGTGTCAACTGGCCAGACCCCCCAGCCCCCGCCAGAGCTCCCGGAGACTGGACCACTAACCAAAGAATATACAATGAGGAACCCATGGTGCTGGCCACATATGTGGCAGAGGAGGGCCTTGTTGGACATCAGGGGGAGGAAAGGCCCTTGGGTCTGAGGGTGTTAGATGCCCCAGTGTAGGGGAATGCTAGGGAGGGAAGACAGGAGTGGGTGGGTGGGGGAGCACCCTCATAGAGGCAGGGGGAGGAAGAATGGAATAGGGGGTTTCCAAAGGGGAAAATATTTGAAATGTATATAAAGTAAATATCCAAAAATAAAAATTAAAAAAAAAAAAAAAAGAAGCCCTACCAGAAGCCTGTCAGGACATGCCAGCCGTGGGCACAGGGCACAGGGAGCACACTTCCAAACAGGGTAGAAGGTCAAGCAGAAAGTCCTAGCTGAGATGCACCACGTCTGGGAATGAGCTCAGAAGCCTGCAAAGGTCACCTATACTCACTCACCCGGTGGTGGCCAGCAGTCACGGCCCCTCTAGCCTCTATAGGCAGTGCACAGAATGAAGTGTGGTCACACTGTGGGAAAAAGAGAACCTGGTAGAGATGAGAGAAGGGCCGAAAAGGCATGTTCTGTGGTAACACCGTTCAAATCCCCAGTATTCCTTTACTGGTTCATTATTTATTTCATGTGCATTGCTGTTTGGTCTGAATGCTTGCCTGCGTGCCAACGTGTGCAGTGTCAGAAGAGGGCACTGGATCCCCTTGGACTGGAGTTACAAACACTTGGGACATGTCACATGGGTGCCAGGAATCAAACTCATGCCCTTTAGAAGAGCAGCCAAGACAGTGTTCTAATTGCTGAGCCATCTCTCCAGCCCCAAAGATATATAGTAATCTATCTATCTATCTATCTATCTATCTATCTATCTATCTATCTAACTTTGAGAAGAGATCTAAGTATATAACCTTGGCTGGCATGGGGCTCTATATGTAAACTAGGCTGGCCCTGAATTCATGAACATCCATCTGATCCATCTGCCTCAGCCTCTTGGTTCCAGGATTCAAGGTCCCAAGCATTTACCAAAAAACTGCTATGTGTTGGCAGGGTTAGAATACTGGGGTTCGAACAGGAATGCCGTGCTGTCGTGACACTGATGCTGTAAATAGGAAAATGTCAGTCCATGTCACAAGTCTTTAGGCAAAAGCTCTTGGTCTACTTTGTAATGAGAATCCTTCCTTAAAGCATTGGAGCAGATTCAAGGTTTGGAGGATGCTAGGGTTTCATAACCAGACTATGTAACTTTCATAATGAATGCATACAGGAAAAGAATTATAAAAGTAAATTTGAGGGCCAGTAAGATGACACAGGAGATACAGGTGCCTGTAGCCAAGAATCAAGACTGAGGACCTGAGTTCCGTCCCCAGAACACACAGTACGAAGGGCAAATGAACCCTAGCAAATAGTCCTCTAACCTCTGCCTATGGGTCACGGTTTGTTCATGCACACAGATGCATGTACACCAGTGCATACACAAGCATACACACACACACATACACACACACACACACACACACCATTGTAAAAAATAAATATAAAAATAGTAACCTGAAAAAATCAACTTTTACTAAAATTGTCTTAGTTTAGATGCAGCTGGGAGCTTCTATAGGTAAACAAGGCTTGCAGGCTCAAGACTTGCTTTCCTGCTTTGACTCCACCTCAAGAGGAGTCCACCCAGGGAGGATGCTGCTTGGTCCATTTGCCTGGGAGGTAAAAGCCAGTGGCTGCATCCTGTACTTTTGTACTTCTGTATGCTATCTTGTCTTGAGATGACTTTTGCAGAGCTAGGCTGGCTTCCTTTTGTTGTCTTTGATTTTAGAAGTTTACCAGCATCAACGGTTTGCATTTCGTTGTCTGCAGGGTAAAAGCTCGGGCAGGGTGTTGTTGTTGACTGCTATTGAAAACCTGCTGTAATTTTTATTTGTTTCATTATAATAATGCAAAGATAAAGGTTTGCAAAGTCTGGCATCACAGAAAAAGAGCGTTTTCACAAAATTTCAACCTAAGGATGAGTTATTTGAAAGTTCACAACACACAGTGCCTCTTCCCCTTTTTTTCATTTGCTCACAAGTGTTCAAAATTAAGTGGGCACATGTGTGTACAGTAAGTGTGCACATGCGTGTACCCTGAACTGGATGCCAGGTGTCCTGGATCATTCTCTCCTGATCCACTGAAGCAGTCTTGCAACTGAACACAGAGCTGTCTTATTGCAGTCCAGCTTGCCCCTGGAATCCCATCTCTGTGTCCCTAGACCAGGAATGACAGGCAAGCTGCAGTGCCCCCTGGGATTTATACAAGTTATAGGGATCTCAGCTCTGGTCCTGATGCTTGTACGGCAAGCACCCTGACCGTATGCACCCCAGCCCTAGAGCTTACGATTCTTCGCCATATCCAAACAAACTTCGTAAAGTAGTGACAAATGTTAGATATTGAGGTTGTCAACACACATGCGCATGCGCGCATGCGCACACACACATATACACACACACACACACAAACACTTGTAGCACAGTGTTTGTGCAATAAAGCTGATGTTGAAATGTAAAAGAAAACCTTTGTGTGTAGATGTGGTTTCTCTCTCTTCTTCTGTCATCCATCTTCAAGCAAATTGGAACATTTCAGGAATGTGTTTTGTAAATCAACCAGTTTCTTAGCGTTGTCTAGAACATCTTTGCTGTGGACCTCTAAACACAGATGTCATTTGTCCAGGTTGTCTGGGGGTCCTTAATTGGGCATTTGAAATATAATATACCAAATTTTTCTCCATGGCAACTGGTTCACAATGAACGGACTATGGTAAAAACAAATAAACAGATTGGCGAGGACTAAGATTTAACACGGTGTAATGTGTAAACTCTGTAACACAAGTGTGCTCGGACACACACCAGCATGCAGAGTTGCCTGCTAACATGCTCATTTTTCAGTAGAAAGAGTTAATTGGACATGTATCTACAACAATCTGAGTGAGTTCAAATTGAGAAGGCCTATGACTTTGAGGAGGTAAATTAATGAGATATTTAATATGGCAATTATTTGATTTATTGGTTTGTTTTGTTTTTTTGTTTTTTGTCTTTTGTTTTTTTGCCATATAAAAATCAGTGGCCAAAAAGGTACTTTGTACCAGGTAGGCATTTGGACACTAGATATTTACTATTTTGCTGTTAAAATACGCAGGGCTGAATGATTCTGTCTTCAGATGACTTGGTCAATGTCGTTTCTTAAGTCAACACCTACAGCAGATGTTTGGAGAAGCGACAGCCAACCGAGAGTTCCCAAAATGTCAGGATTTTATATCAACAACATACAGCCTTGAAAAGCAATGCAGGTTATTTCTAGCTTTTAGATATTTTGACAAGACCATTATGTATTCAAGAAACTGTGATTGTATCTCCCCTCTTACCTCCTGGTATCCCCCTCCTATTTTTGATGCTGCCTCTTTCTTTCTAACTCACCTTCCTCTTGTTGTGTGCAGTTCTTACACAGAGAAGCATAGCTGCCATGTACTCAGGGTTCCTATGTCTGTGTAGGTAGCATTTGTCTCCAAGGTAGCTTTTTGGAGCACTCTCTCCTCTTCCTCTCACTCTTATGATCTTCCTGTCAGCTCTTCCTTGGATCTTAGAGAAGGTTATGTAGATATCTGATTTAGGGATTTTTTTTTTAATTATTTAAAATAGTATTTATTGTATGGCTCTTCTTGGGAGGTATGAACCAATGTCTATTGATTCCAATGAGAAAATCAACACACACACACATACACACACAGAACAACTGAACAACCCCACGCAGATCAATCTTCATGACACAATGTGTTAGTTGAAGCTACCCCTCACTGGAGTGTGGGTGGTTCAAAGGCAGCTTTATTAAAATCTGTCCCCACATGGGTTATACTCATGAAAGCCACATTTCTAAATAACCCCCACGCCATTCCCTGCACGACCTCAGGTAGCCCCACTGAAGAGTCTCCAGCTCCCCAGCAACTGTCCATTGCTTATGAGCACTAGAGGTGCCTTGGTGTATCTTGTAAGTTTCTGAGCCATGGGAAGTTTTCTTCTGCTTCCAGGGTGGACTGTTTCAGTTCAGAGGAAATAGCCCCACAGCAGCCTTGGTTTATGCAAGATCAAGAACTTTCTACACTGGGTGGATGCATAATAATAAGCAGAATATGCTCTCGAGTTTGGTATTCTGCTGATAAGTGAGGGTAAAGAAAAACGAATTTTAGACATTTTGCTCTGAGTTGCATGAACACGCATCCTTTTTAAAGATATAAAAACTGTAAATTACATCTTTTCTTTGACTTAGCACCTTCATTCACCCTCACTTTTGACATCACAGTTTAGGTAATAAATGCTCCGGTTGCCATGGTTACAGGGCACTTGCCCTACTTCAAATGAGGATTGCTCTTCCCTTGGTGTATTTGCTGTGTCATGCTTCCGTAAGACACTCCTAGGTTGAAGGCTGGCTGGCCAGGGAGTTAATTTAAAGATTCCCCCCTCTCCCCCACCAGTTAATCAACCATAGTACTCTTAGGATCCTGAATAAATAAGGAATGTTATCACATGACAAGGAAATCCAAAAGGAAACAAGAGATGATATCCTAGAAAATAGACTGTTCGTGCTTTCCCCAGTCATCCCTGTGAGCACAAGTGCTCACCTTGAGCAGTGTGAAATAACTCTGTACCCATCAGCAGAGACAAAGAGAGAACCTGGAACCAGCTCACCTCACTTGCCTAACAAGGCAGCCCATGGCCATCTCCTCACAGAGAAGAGTCTCAGGAAGGCAGTAGGAGCAGGGTCACATGACGTAGGTGAGGTCCAGAGTCCTATGATGTCATACCTCAAGTACCCAGGGTTCGGTAGAAATCACTCACCAACCCCAAAAGCAGAAGACCATGTAGTGAATAAAAAAAGTCAGTAGATGACAAAATCGAGAATCAAGGTGTGGAGCTGGAGAGACCGCTCAGTCATTATAAGAGTTCGATGCCCTTACAGAAAATCTAAAGTTAGATCCTAGTACTCCCATTTGGTGGTTCACAACTGCTTGTAATTCCTTCTCCAGTGAGTCCACTGCCCTCTTGTGGTCTCTGCAGGCACCTGGACACACATGCACATACCAACACATACAGACACACACACACTCACTCCACACAATATACACACATATGCCACACAACACACATCACAACATACACACACACATTGCAACACACACACACACACACACACACACTCAAAAACTAAATTAGGTTTTTTGCTAGAGTGAAGTAACAGTTATTTCAAAGTAGCCTCATGGCAGTGCTTCAAGGAGCAGCTTTTACAACACTGATAAACAATGAAAACAGAAAACCTCACAAAAGAAACGCAACCATCAGGATGGGATGTGCCAAGGTCAACAATGGAAGCTTCAAATAATACAATTAGATAAGATCTCTTCAACTGTGGTCCTGGTCAAGGTTTATGTTCTGTTTAGTGTCGATAAAGCCCCAAAGAACAAGCACCTAGGCCCACAGCCTCTGGATTTCATAGAAAGAAATTTCTATAAAACCTCCACACTGAAGCAAATGATGTCCACAAAAGGCACTCTGCTGGTAGGACAGAGCAGGCATCTCGACTGATTCAGAGACTGCCTTTCATCTTCTGCACATGTAATCAGCCACCTTCTAAGCTGCTTTCACACCTCGAGGCTGGTGTCTCACCCTGATTTTCTCATCTTTGATTCTTGCGGTAGCATGTTTAGCACTTATGAGCATACATCGTCAGGCTGGAGAAGATGTTTGTCTCTTGTTATGCGTTTCTCAATGTAACAATACCTACCTACTTCATTTCTATCTTCAGATAAGTCCTTTTTATTGACTCAGCTCTGGTTTGGACTTGAGTTCCCTCAATTAAGCATACTGGTGTCTCAGCTTCCAAAAAATAAAGCAACTTCCATTTTTTTGGTGATTTGTACTCTTTATAAGAGACTCAGTTCATAGTTACCAACCCCCAAGGCAAGGAAGGACACAGGTGTCAACACTTAGAGTCTCAGGTGAAGAGATTGAGATGAACATTTTATATCTGTGGAGAGTTACATCAAATAATGGTTAATACTTTCAACCTGACAGGATTTAGAATGAACCAGGAGACATGCTTCTAGGCATGCCTGTGATCGGTCCTCTAGATTAAGTTAATACCCGTTGGTTAGTAGCACCATCCCACAGACTGGGTTCCCAGACTAAATGAAAGGAGAATGTGAGCTGAACACCAACATTCATACCCTTTCTACTCCTGATTACAATGCAATGTGACCAGCTGCCTCAAGCTAGTACCATCAGGGCTTCCCCACCCTGATGTGTATCCTTATACTGAGATACTTAAAAAGACAGCATAACTCACTCCATCTTGATTTTCAGATTCCATTTTGTGCCTGACCTACTCTGAGGGTCTGGGAACCTAAACTCCTGGACTGAAGGTGCAGACTGTTCCAGGAACTAACCACATCCTTGACCAACATTGTTCTGCAAGTCTTGATGGATTGCAAGCTTTGACGCAGTTCCCAAGCCCCAGTTTCCAAGCCCCCACCTGCTGAGGTTTTTGCCCTTAAATATTCAATCATCTCTGCCCTCAAGATCACCTTTCCAGCTTGAGCTGTCTAATTAAAAATCCTTCTTTGCTAATTACATCGGTGTCATGTCCTGTTGGTCTCACGGGGGTCCTGAGTTGGTGGTTCTACAATACTATGAACCAAAATAAACACTTCCTTCCTCAGTTGCATTTGTTACGTGTTTTGTTCCCGCAACAAGGAAAGTTGTATTGAGTTCGGGACAATACTTTTTATCAAACTGCAATATTTTCTATCCTTAATTGGTCTATTATCCATGTGTCAAGGCCCCATAGGGTACATACTGTGCCCTAAAAGTATGGCTTTCCCCATGCCTCACTTACTTCTTCTACTGCTGTGACAAAACATCACAATCAAGACAACTTATAAATTTTTTTAATTGGGCTTAGAGTTTCAGAAGATTAGAATTCATGATGGAGGAGCAAAATACTAGAGGCAGATAAGCCAGGAGCTCACATCTTGATCCATAAACAAGAGTCAGAGAGAGCAATCTGAGGATGGCATAAGTCTTTTGAAACCTCAAGCCTGCACTCAGTGGCACACCCACAAGGTCATACCTCCTAATCCTTCCTAAACAGTTCCACTAACTGAGGACCAAATATTCAAACATGTGAGTCTATGGGGACATTCCCATTCAAATCACCACAATCCTTATCCATATCTATATCATCTAGTTGTGTTTACCATATTTTAACCATCTTTTTAAATTGCTTTCAAAATCCAGTTTAAAGTCCAGTTATGCCATGAAGCCTTCCAAGAACCTCTACAACTGAATTGCTCATGTATCAATGTCACAGGAATTTGTTGGACCATGTTTAAAATATGGATGTGGGGGTATTTTGTTATTTTATTCAACTTGAATTTGTATCTTGTTAGATTTTTAAAAACTATTCTCAACAGGGATGTTCTTGAATTTTCTTTGAATTTGCCAAATGACTGTAATACATAATTCAGGCACACAGAAGATGGTTTTTAAGTTATCAGCTTCACTCAGCATGGTAATGAAAGTCTTCTCACTGGAAATGCAAGCTATTAACACATGTTATAATATTTTTGTTTTAGTAATGTCTGCTCTAAGATCTCATGAGCTAAGATAAAAACTTGATACAACTCTCCAAATGAAGAGGGGGAAGAAAATGATAAGAAAGAGGAAGAGGGAGAAGAGGGAAAATGTTTCCTTCATAAACTATAATAATTTAGATTCGTTTAAGTGTGTGTTTTGCCTGCATGTATGTATGTGCATCACATATGTGCTTGGTGCCTGCAGAGGTCCGAAGGAGTCATCAGATACCCTGGAACTGGAGTTAAGAATGGTTGTAAACTGCCATGTGGGTTCTGGGAACCCAACTAGGGTCCTCTGTAAGAACAATGCATCCTCTTAACCAGTAAGCCATCTCTCTAGCCCCTCAAGTGTATAATCATTTAGAATTAAAATATAAGATAACCCAAAAACTAACAATGTTACTCTTGGAAGTCAAGCTGTGAATGTTCTTACCCATAGCTACTGCTCTGGTAGATACTTCTGTAAAAGCCAGTATTTTAGATACAACAAAGTTACTGGAATTCACATTATCACTGGTTTCTGATAAGGGTACTTCCAGAGAGCAGATCTAAGTTCCCAGTTAGGGTCCTCCAACAGGCCTTGACATGCTGGACTTGAAAACGCTGCCCTCCGAGGACCACCAGGAGCATGAAAGAACAGAGGACATTTGGTCCTGATGCCCTGTCAGCTTTTTCTAGAGGAAATTGGAACTGAGCCTGTTTGCTCAGATAGCCTGTACTTCTGAGAAAATAGGGATACCGTAGGGAAATTGTGGCCTTGTTTGATTACTTTCTATACATAATCATAGAGTTGTTGGGTGGAAAACAGGCCTAGATTAAGAGGGGTGTGTAATGCAATGTTATAATTTGGAGAACCCATGATTCTGAGAAGCAATAGTGGCCTGGCAGGACTTTGAAAGACATCTATAGAAAAATGATTGATTCAGACCAGCGGAGCCAAGACAAGCCAGACTTAAGCATATTTGAGGTTTGTGTTATTGGAGATAATTTCTAAGTTTTTGACTCAAGTAGCAAAGTGAATGATGGTTAGTTAGCTAAACTACTGTGAGTTTGGGAAACATACATACATTAGTATGGGAAGAGCCCTCAAAGACTGCGTGCATTTCAATAAATACACTCCTTAGGTGCACAAGGAGTGGAGGGATCACCACAGCAGTGAATATACAACTTTAAGAGGCAGAACCTGTGACCTCCCCAAGTCCTATCTTTTATTGTCGTTCCAATACTAATATGCTATCCAGAGCATCTATGATGGAGGTGATGCCACAAGATGTAAGTGGACCATGCCGAGTGCTGAGAAGGATGTAGAGCAGAGGCTGGGTTGTCTCACCTTTCCATAGCAGCTTTCTTCTTTTCCCGTTTGACTAATTATCAGTCAAATGGTTCTGGTGGATGCTTGTTGGTTTGCATTTAGTTCAAGGATATGTACTTTCACACCTTTGTGCCTACTCTTCTTACCTCCAGGGCAGGCAGTGACATCATCAGCTCCATCCTCTTAACTCTTTACTACCTAGCTCTCTTGTCTGAACATCCACATGCATAGACAGTTGGTGAACTGAATTTGATATTTATTCAACCATGTGGTTGTGTTCATAGGCTGCCATCACTGGAAAAATAGACAAAAGTCCCAGGTAGAAAGCATCTGAAATCCAAGGAGCCACCTTCTGAGACCTAGAAGGAAAAACATGAGCGTAGTTAATATTAAGGTCAGCACAGTGTCTGTTTTGCTCCTCGTCTGAGTTTTCATTAATCCCATGTGACAAATGCACAAGTCTGTAAGTGGCACAGGTACCTTACACACCGTAACAGAGAAAGGAAGGAAATGAGCATAGGAAATGGCAACCGGCCATGGCTTTGCTCCTGTCATTTCTTTGGGAAGATTGGGGTTAAGAGATTTGCAGATATTGGCACCAGCAAAGAGCACAGGCTGCCTACAGTAATCAAGAAGCTGGCAGTAGCCAGGAAAACCCAAGGCCCTAACCAAATGGTAATGGAGCTAGGTGAGCATCCCTGCCTTCAGGATCAGCATCATTCCCTCTTCAGCAAACGGCCTGGCCAGCTGGAAATCCCTCCACATTTCTCATTCACTAGAAGTGCTCCCATGTGTAGCCACACCCTTAGAAACTAGAAGAATAAATATTTAGTTTTTTACAAGTATTCTCAGTCCTTGTGACTTTCGGAGAAGGGCCTCCATAAGAAAAACAGTCTGTCGACATGAGGCGGCCAGTTTGGCCTCTACTCTTTACTGTGAATTCTGGAGAGTCTGCTGTCCCCCAGCAGAGTGTTAATCCAAGAGAAGGGTCTGCAAGTTGGGTGTAAATGTCCTCGTCCAATCATTTCCTCAGGACTTAGGAAGCAGCATTGGAGGAGGACAGCCATCACCATGTCTGACACTTAGATGCATGAGGTGACCCAGCATCCACCCACCTGTTATCTGAGTACCTTTGTGCTTTACAGAGATGGCGTTCCTTCAGTCTGCAGAGTTCAGGCTGTCTTCTGCTGTTTGTGTCAGCCGGCTTTCTGTTGTTGTCCGAAATACTCGAATAACTGTAAAATGGGGGTGCTTTGGGTTCAACTCCATAGCATAGCACTTGCTCACCACACATGAAGCTCTAGTTCCAGCCTTGTATGGTGAAAAAGAAAGGACATGTTTATTCTAGCTTCGCAGTAGAGGAGGGTTCTTGGCACTGTTGCTGGGCTGTTGCTTTTATGACAGAATCTACTTGGCAGGACTGTGGTGGGGAAGCTTCTCACTTCACAGCAGCCAGAAAGCAAACAAAATAGACAGAAAGTGCCAGTGGTCCCACATTTCTGTATACTAGGTCTCCACCAGGCCTTACCTCCTAAAGGTTTCTGTACCACCAACAGCACTATCAGTCGGGGCCCAAGCACTCAGGAGAGATTCTAAATTCAAATAAAACCCTCTACTATTCCTTCTTTCAACAATGTCAATGTTATTTAAATGTACTTGTATTCTGGGCCTGTCCAAATGTGTCAAGTTTGATATAATCATAATTTGAATTGAGTACAAAGTAATACTGCTTCCAAGAAGTCATTAATAATTAAATGTTTAAAATTAATACATATAACTTTTATAGCTTTTTAACATAACCTTTATAACAACTTATCATGTATATATATACATATATATATGTATATACATTATATATGTGTGTGTGTATATATATATATATATATATATATATATATAATCATATATATTATCACTGGAAAGAAGCTTGTATGTCCTAAAAGTGAAAGAAAACCAGAGCTGTGCCTTCCCTCTCTCCTGATCTCCTGCTCATGCTTCTGATTGATAATGCAATCCAGAGAGAGACAGAAGTGGCTCATTGCCAGACTTCAGCATATTCACGATGCATCTGTCTCTAGAGATGGTAGGAAATCCTATAACAGTAGATTTAAGATGCAAATCCATTAATAAATTTACTGTTTATATTGTTAATGCTGCTGACAATCATTAGAAAGGTCTCAAGCATGATACATGCTCTCTTTGTACTGTTGCATTTAATAACATAAGCCGGTGGCTTTCCAGCATGGAAATTGGCTGCCTGGACTCCAAGATAAAGAAAACAAATCTCCGGCCTAAGCTGTCACTCTCCAGCTGTGGATCTGGAATTTAAATATCCTCAGATCCATGGTCCTGTCAATTATAGATGGTGATAACTGACTGCCACATGGAGTCGTTGAGATGAAGCTGTAGGTTGCTGTGAGTGACACACACAGCTGTTAGCTCAGGGAGAGGGTGTGGTGTGTGATAAGCACTTATGGAGATCATATTTGCTATGAGTTATCATTCTGCATTACTCCTCCTGGCTTTCCTTCCATCCCTCCTTCACTCCTCTCACATTTCTCCTCTGTCAGTATCATTTTTCTATGAATAAACAAAGACAGTGGCTTCAAAAGACCAGACACAAACTGCCCATCCACTGTGCATCTAAAGGGAAGATGTTCCTGTTCCCTTCAAGACCTGAATGGTGTTGGTTATGCCTAGGGTTGCTTTCAGAGGGTGAAGGCTCATTCCAGAGGAGTATGTGGGGCAGGTGCAGGGGAATATGAATGCTGTCTTAAAGAACAGAAGCCAG
This sequence comes from Rhynchomys soricoides, assembly GCA_019843965.1. Classification (NCBI taxonomy): domain Eukaryota; kingdom Metazoa; phylum Chordata; class Mammalia; order Rodentia; family Muridae; genus Rhynchomys; species Rhynchomys soricoides. The sequence continues at coordinate 2,409,710 of JADRCH010000107.1, read as the reverse complement.
AACAGAGGCCATACGATTCTTTGAGACTCACTGTGACAAAAGGTGCTTGTCAGAAGCACATTATGAAGAAAGGAATGATGTTGGGTCACAATTTGAGGGGATACAGTCCATTATCTCACAGCTTGAGAGGATAGTGTCCATCATGTTGGAGAAGCCACAGCAGCAAGACAGTAAGGCAGCTGGTCCCATGGTGTCCTCAATCAGGAAGCAGAAAGATAAGAATTGGTGTCCTGCTAGCTATCTGGCCTTCTTCTTCTTCTTCTTCTTCTTCTTCTTCTTCTTCTTCTTCTTCT
>JADRCH010000107.1:2389169-2409407 GCA_019843965.1 Rhynchomys soricoides | reverse complement strand
CTTCTTCTTCTTCTTCTTCTTCTTCTTCTTCTTCTTCTTCTTCTTCTTCTTCTTCTTCTTCTTCTCCTCTTCCTCCTTTTCCTTCTCATTCTCTTCCTTCTCTTCCTCTCCCTTCTCCCCCTCACTCTAGAAACTTCCTCACAGACATGCCTTGAAGTTTATCCTCTAAGTGATTCTTGTCCTATCAGGTTGATGTGTTAATCATAACAATGGATAACCTTTGCCTTGGGGATGGTCCAACCAGCCAGCCCTCTGTCTCCATTCAATGTAGATATTGAGACCTCTACAGATTTGCCTACTGGGCTGTAGCCTCTTGGAACACATAGGCCAAGTGCAAATACTTGAGTTCTAGGCCTCCCTTCAAATAGATTCCTCTCTTTGGCCAATAGAGCTCAAATGTATCTGTAAGAATTGCTTGTGCTAGTAACTGAGTGAATGTAGCAGCTAGCATTGAGACTGGAGATCAGAGAGAAAAATGTGTAAATGTCAGGAAGGCGAACCATAGAGAACAGATATTTGAATGTTGAGTTGTAAAATTAGATGGAATATGGACTTCCGTATTTTCTACACCTACCTGAACCCTTTGGCCTTCGTACTGAGCCCTGGGGACAAAGGAGTCCAAGCGCCAAAGCCATTCCCCATTAGATAACAACATCACACTAACATAGCACAGTTCTGGTGGAGCAGAGGAGCCAGCTCATGATGGGGGAGAATGTGTAACTAGGCAGGACAAGATGTGTGTGCACCTGTGGGGGCTGAGCACAGTTAATGCTCAGTCAGTGACTCAAGCATTACAGGCAGACCATGGTGGTCTCTGCTGGGATGAAAATGAAAAGAAAAGGAAAGAAGATGGGTGGTAAAGGAAGTAACAGAAACCCAATGAGAAAATCAGACTGGTCAGGAGGAAAGTGGTCAAGCTTCCATACAAATCCAAAGGGTTTACAAGGACATAATTGCCACCCGGGCAAGATTCCTCCCCTCCCCAACCTGCAGTGTCATTGACTCCTATACCAGTCTGTTCTCAAGGATAAACCAAAGACTCAATTTAAATAGCAGCCTTCTCTGGGGACCTGAAGTCACCAGCATTCCAAGCCATAAACCCCATGCCTTCCACAACCAATAGGGCCATGTCTCTCCGAATCATCAGTACCCTCATGCCTTCTGTGTATGACCAGAAAGGCAATGTGCTTTGTGTCAATAATTCATAATGCTTGGGAAATACAGGCTAGGCTATGGACACTATTCGGTTAATGGAGAAAAGTCTGCCCAACTAGTAGGCCCTTTTCTATCTACTGATATTCATTGTTAGTGCATTATTATCCATATCCTAGGATATAAAGGGAAATTCTGTTCAAATCAGAGTAGTCAAACAAGTCAGTGAATGTAAACTAGTCCTAATGTGTGCCCCCTTTTACCTTCCTGGGTAGTTGTTTTCAAATCTTCTTAATCCTTAAAGAGTTGAAATTAGCACATGGTGGTCAATATTCGTCGTCGTCAACTTGACTACTTTGGAATTACCCAGGAGACACACTGTGTCTGTGAAGGTGCTTTAGAGAAATTAGACTGAGGAGAGAGGAGCCACCCTGCATGAGGGGAGTTCCATTCCCTGGGCTGGAGTTCTACATTGAATACAAAGACAAAAATAACAAGCCAGCTGAGAACAAGATTCATCTCTCTTCTCTCTATGGACAGTGTGATCAGATGCCCTGTGCTTTCTTCACTAAGGTGCTCCACCTCAATTATATCCTTTCTTAACCTCTGAACCAAAATATGTAAGTTGTTTATAAGGTATGTTGTCACGGACACGAGAAAAGTAACCAATACCACAGCTGATTCAGTAGCATCTAAATTTTCTCTAGAAGTGCTCTGCCCATCCTACCATGTTTTAATCTCTGGAATTTCTTTCAGAATCATTTTAGTCAGGAAGTGCTTGATACAAGAGATGAATGTCCTCTGGCAGAAGGATACCAGCAAATATCCTTAACTGTCCCCATGGTGACTTGCTCATTACACTGTTCTCATGTCTGTTACTTTTATCCATGGATGTATATTGTAGAACAAGATCACAGCCTGGTTCCTCTGAGAATTCTTAATATCTGAGCATGTATTTAATCAAACAGGTACCTCAGGCTGTCTTTCTGTGTCACAGGATGGGGGTTGTAAGTGACTAGAATGCTCACAGGCACAACTACCCTACTCTTGAATACATTCATATGTCTGCGTCTTGGCCCATCTGGGAGGTTGTTACCAAGAAGACGTGATGGAAGGGAAAAAAAAAGTTTCAGATAATAATTTAGATTTAGATTCCAAATCATCAAGAGATACAGAAATGGGGGAATAAGACAGGAAACAGAATACAGCATTTGGTCACAATGTTGAGGATGACAAAGACTCTATCCCTAAGAATCTGGTGAGGATGGGACCTTCTGGCTCCTGTCTTCAAAGCCCCCTCTATCCACATTCCCTACTTCACTTAGAAACAGTGTTTATCTGGGGCTGTTTACAAAGGGACCAACACACCTTGTTTGCAAGGATAGATGGTTGCCATAGAAAAACCTAAGTGAAAATAATTCAAAAGGAAACATCCGAGACATACCCTGAACATCCTTAACTAGACTCACATGAACTCTACAAAATCAGCACATGCTTTGTAAAGTTATCCCAGTCCAGCTTCAAAGAGCCACCTTGAAGGGACTGCACCTCAGTCCGGTGAGTGGCCCTCAAGCTTTGCGGCGAGGTCAGAGAGCATATCCCTGTTCATCACCTATGAGCCTGATCTTGGGCAGGTGACTTGACTTCTCTGTGCTTGACTTGCTTCATTATATTTTATCTATAAAGTGGGACTAAGAAAATTAGCCACGTCGTGTGCTATTGAGAAGACCAAGAGTTATTAAAAACGTAAGCTTAAGTTATTACTTATAGGACCTGTGCTTGAAGACTGCATTCCCTCCACCCCACAGTTAAAACGACCAGAGCATCTATGTCTAAAAACAAACAAACAAGAAAGACACACAGCCGTCATATGCTGGGCTTTAGGAAAATAAATATCTAGCATCTCCACCATGCTACTGGACCTAGCACCCAACCGGTGACAGCTCCAGTACTCTTGGTAAACAGGTGCTGGAATCATCATTCTGTAGGCAATGTTCCTCGTCTGTTTGTTTCAAGCCCTAACAACCCTGAGACAACTACTATCTGTGTCAATCCTATCTTTCCACATTCCAGGGACACACATGGATTAACCACACAATTACTCAGCTTTTCCTTTAGAGAAGGAAAAATGTCACTACTGGCTCTCTGGAAGATTCCCAGTTTTGTCCACAGAGAAAGAAAGAGACACCCAAGCTCCCAGCAATTTCAAGGGCACCATTGGGTTATCTTGTGCAACATTTATGTAGGTTCAATCAATACTTAAGATGGACAAGATGGACAAAGAGCGAGGAAGTGGGGCTTGGGGAACAGCTCTGGCTCTGGTTTCCAGGGATGATAGGAAGCCCATGTGTCCAGCACACTCTTGGTGCTGGCACTGGCCACACCCCATTGGCTTCCTGCAGCCAAGCAAGCCAAGCTCTCCCTGCTACAGTCAACAGTGTTGGGGATATTTGAAAATGGGTCAACCTAACTTCAATTCCCAGCTCAGCACGAGCAGCTCTGTCCTGGAGAAGAACGAGATCTCAGAGTAAGTGAGGAAACGCGGTGGCTGGCAAGAGTTCAATCTGAAGAACGGGAACAATCACTTCTCTGTGCCTTGTGCTTTCTGGGAGAACACGAATGCGCTGTGGAGGGATCACATCCTTGTTCTCAGCTGCGTTCAGCGAGACGCTACACTGATGAAATACAAGAGGCGCTGGTGGAGTGGGTATTGTCAGTAAGAGAAAATATTCGGACGGCCTGCAGGTAGAAACGCAGCAGGAGAATTACAAATTTCAGTACACCAAATAAAACCTTGCATGGAGCAGAGCGCTGAATGGAAGCAGAACCCGAAAAACAGAGGTAATAGTCCAAAATAATAGATCCGAATTTTTGTAAACGAGACTGCAAGTCTAAAGGACTCTCTGAGAAACAGAAATAATAAATGGGAAACCAAGTCCACATAAGCACATCCTGATGAAATTGCTCTATTCAATATAACTAAGGTAGAAATAGACGTTCCAAAGAGAAAAATTACATCTAAACTATCATGCTGGTCAGAGGTGCCATGCTGGGAGCACACCATTTATACTTTGAGTTTTATTTCAGTGTTTACAAAATACAATCTCTATGATGAAAAATTTCAGGCTCAAGAATTCTGTGTCCTGACATTGTTTTGTATTTGTAGTCTATATATGACAATAATAATACTAAAGAAACAAGAATATAGCATAAGTGCATTAAACAGTGAAAATATTGTGGTTTTAGGGATTTATTTATTTATTTATTTTATGTGAGCACACTATCGATATCTTCAGATACACCAAAGGAGAGCACTGGATCCCACTACAGATGGTTATGAGCCACCATGTGGTGGCTGGGAATTGAACTCAGGACCTCAGGAAGAGTAGCACTCTTAATTGCTGAGCCATCTCTCCAGCCCCCAAAATATTGTTTTTTGTTAATTTAAAAATGAAATTATTGATAATACAAAATTATGGGCCTGGCTACATGGCTCAGAGGTTAAGAGCATGTACTGCTCTGGTCTTGCTGAAGACTCAAGTTCAGTTCCCAGAACCCACATGGTTTGGCTCACAACTACCTATAAATCCCGCTACAGGTGGATCTGCTGTTCTCTTCGGGACTCCACAGGCACCTGTACTCACATGTGCAGCTCACAAATGCAGATACACACATGCGTGCACACACACACACTCAAAATCTTTTAAAAGAAAATGTTATAACATTAATATTTGCACACTCAAAGAATAGAATATAATCTATGGTGCAAATTTACTCCATAATAAAAATCTCTATGTAGGCTTTTAATCTTCACTTTCACCATTAAAAGTGAGGAACTGGGAACAAGTTGAGGCAGAAATGGATAGACATCAAGCACAAACACCTTGTGCTGGCTGTCTGTGGTTTTCAGTACATTTAAAATATTGTCTAATTACAAAATTTAAGTAAGGACAGAAAACGATGTGCTCAATGGGCACTTGGTTGAGCTTCTGATCCCCATACATAAAGTAACATAACATGTAATATTTGATAGACAATTTGGGCAGTTGTTTGGTTGAAGAAGGTTATAGACAGTAAAGTAAACAAGGAGACAAAGAACTACATTATGACTGAATAAAGGGACCTTAAAGTGAAGGAGTGTCCCCTGCAAACCTGTCAGATAGGGCAGGATAGAAGAGAGCTGTTACATAGCAAGTTCCTTCATGAGAAAGCCTTCCATCTTAGAGAGATGCTCTCAATAATGCAGGCTGTGTCCTGGAGTGTTAGTTAGCATTGACCTCTCTTGCAGAGCACCCATGCTTGTGTTTGAGTCCCACCACCCACATGGCAGCTCACAACCATCTGTAACTCCAGTTCCAAGAGCTTCAATGCCCTCTTCTGACCACTGTGGGCTGGCATACATACACACATGCAGGCAGACACTCATATAGACACACATACACGAAAACTTGTTTTTAAAAGATGCAGGACGTTCTAAATGGAGGGAAACATTCTCTCCTCTAGGGAAACTCATTAAACTCAGGAAGCAAATGGCTCAAAAGCTTTCAAAAGTACCTGAAATTAACCAGATGCACGAAATTAACCCCTCCAAGGATTATACAAGCAATGAAGAGTGCTAAAAGATACTTTCAGAGCAGGTGATCTACCCAGAAGAGGCTCAGAGAAGCTGACTCACTTAGAAGATATGGAGAACATCAGAGTTGCCTACAAAGACAGTCTCCAGGCTGCTGAGCTGTTTGTAGGATTGCAGCAAGTTCCAGGTTTCCAGCTCTGTGAGCCCTTGCCCATGTTTGTGCAGGCTTTTGGTGATTCCGCAGCCTTTAAATTGTAAGTAACCCAAGTTAAAACTCATTGGTTCCCAGGTGAACTTCGCTGACATTACTGTGGTCTTTCACTGGTTCTATCTGGGGTGAGAAGACATTTGTTCAACTCTCCTCAGGAATAGTGTCATATGTCATATAACACTAGCCAATGGTGGCCTCAGTTAGAATATATGACAATGACTACAGCTATCTGCTGAGTAGTGGTGGCAGTTAACACTGGCAATGGTCACAAAACACTGACAACATGTGACTTAGGATGGAGTAGGGGGGAGTCTCATCCAGTTTTCAGTCAGTGGAACTGTAGAAAGGAAGGGAAAAGATGTGTGAATTCTACACATACCACCTGATCTAAAGTGTGACTTTCCCTGTTCACCCCTGAGAGCTGAAGGTCCCAGCTTACACAAACTGACAACAGCTGGCAGTTCAGCACAGCCTAAAACAGTGACAGCTCTGTAATTTCTACATGCCCATTTGATGAAATATTACTTAGTACTGAACACATAGACCACAGGTGCTGCAGCTCATAAGTATAAAACTAATTAATAGAACTCAAAGATATTCATTAAATATTACTACAAATTTTATATGGTGTTGTAGCTAAGAAGACATTAACAACACCAATTAACTTTCGGGGTGGTTGGTGGCAGAGTAACGAGTGATGAGAAAGTCTGGGCCCATTGCAGAGTTGCAGATGTTAGACAGACAGACAGAAATTGTAAAATTTATATCCCATATAATATTACATATGATGTATTATGAATCCAAATTTTATTCCATAAATTTTATTTTTTAAGAAAATATTTCACTGTTCATTGTACATTTGTATATCACATAGCACACAGTGCTGAGAGAAGACATCCCAGTTCAGGGCAAAACAACCTGAGGGGTTCAGTAAGAGTCAGTCCACAAAGCAAAAAATCAGAGCTATAACCAACAGAGGAACAAGTTCTTAACTACTGACAACTGCCATTGTTCTCCATTTAAAAATCAAGAATAATAAACTGAGAAATTATTAAATCAAAAAAGGCTCTGAGTATTTTCATTTATAGCATGAAAATAAAAAACAGACAATGGTAAATAAATAGCTATTAAATTATTTATCCAGTCTCAGGAATACATATATATATATGCAATATTTTTCATCAATTTATTTATTCAGTTTAGATCCAATTAAAGCCCCCCATCCACCCACACATACAGGGCAGCATACAACTGTCTGTAAATTCAGTTTTAAGGGATCGGGCACCTTCTTCTGGTCTTGGGTTCCTGCACACAGATGGTGCACATAAAGTCATGCAAGCAAACACACATCCAAATAAATACATTTTAAAAGAAAGCGAAATGTTGGAGCTGTCACTCTCAGCTAGCCTGGGGAAGCTGTAAAGGAGGTCCAGGTAGGTGCTAGGACCTGTCCAGAGTGCTGAAGACACTCTAAGGTCTTTATATATTTGTAGAAAGGGGGAAAAGGTAAGGGAAGAGGGAGGCAACAGAGGTGGGCAGACTGACGAGGAATATATTCACATGACTGCCCTCTTGAATGTAACAGCCCACCCCTGTCTACGGTGGCAGGAGCTGGGCGAGCATTGGAAAAAACATTCAGAAATGGTCGCCGGCAATCATCCATTATAGACGGACTTCTTGGGGACATACCACTTCCTGCTTCTTCCTAGTTTCAGAGATTGCCCAGCTTTCATGGACGCTTCCTATGGGCATCTGAAACTCTGCGAGGGACTGGTTTTTACTCATAAAGTTGAAAAGGACTTGACTTGCCATTGAGCTGGCATTTAGTTCCTGTGAGACGGTCCGGGCCGGTCCTGCAAATCAGTCTTCATGAATGACAATACTCACTGTGAAGTTTCTATGAGGAAAAGTACTTCTCAGGACAAAGGCTTTGTTTTGAATTGGCATTAGCTCACTGGAATCAGCAAAACCTATTACTGTTCTATACTGCTGAAGGTTAGCAGTAAAGCTGGGTTTGCGATTATTCTGTGGCTAACATGTCAGGATCTGTTACAAAACTTTTCAAGAGAAATACAACTTTCCAAGTCAGAAAATGGGTTATGCAAACATCGGGAAAACAAGAACCATCTTCCCCAGCACTAGAGAATGTTTGGGAATAGTCTGAGAAAGTTCCAAGTCTCCATAGTGATCTGTAACTAGTTTTTATCTAGAACAAGATGCTTGGGATTCTGTCGTGGATCCCTTTAGCACACAGATAGGGACTGGGGATGGTCTCCCTTGAAGCAAACATTCTAGGAGACATCAAGACAGAAAGCTGTTTCACTCTGCCTACTGAACTAAACTGGTGGTCTCTGAACCTCCATCAAGACCACTTTGGAGAGGCCTGAACACTACATCCTTTCTGGACCCTAGCCTTCAGCCCAGGGTATAGTTCTGCTGACACTCAGGGTGGGTCTTTCCTCTCTACTTATGCCTTTCTAGAAACCTAGAGACCCTCATACAAATCCTCACTGTTTCCATGATGACTCTAAATCCCATCAAGTTGACCACCACATCATCATCATCATCATCATCATCATCATCATCATCATCATCCATTTCCCTGACACTTAACCCCTGACTTGTGCTGTTCTTCCCAGCAGGTACCCTGTGAGTGCTTTCCCAGGCCCTGTGCCTGTGCTGACAAGTTCACATGTTCACCCTGTGATCTGCCCAGACCTTCCTCAAGCTTGGATTCCTCCCATGAAGGCTTTTCTGTAGGACATGATGTAAGAGGATCACATTGTCCTCAAAGCGGGCTCCTTATCAATCCTTGGAAGTTGAGAGCACGCTTGCCTGCTGGGAGCCATGATCAATAAGACCCCACAGAAGCTCTCTATCCTCCCCAGAGATCAGAGGCATGTCCTAGAGATCACCCACAATGTAGGGCCCCCATAGGTCATGGGACTCCCACACTTAGCCTAAGAGTTCTTTGCTCTGTACCCTCTTAACAAGTGTCCCATATTGTCTTAGTTACATGTTTTGTAATACAATACTCTGGCAAGAGCAACTTAGTGAGAAGAAAGGGTTTATTTTGGCTCTTAGTCCCAGGGAACAATCTGAGAGGGAAAGCCAGTATGGCAGGAGCACAGTGAAGTTGGTCACCATGCATCCACGGTCTCTCGGGAGAGAGTAGTGAGAGAACACTGGTGCTCAGCTAGCTTTTAGAACAGGGCTCAAGACCAGGAAACTGCAACACACTTTTATCATGAATCTTCCCATATCAATTAAACTAATCAAGCCAATCACCCTCAGGCATGGCCAGAAGTCAACCCTGCCTAGGTATCCCATCATAGGTGTGCCCAGATGCTTGTCTCCTATGTGATCCCAGATCCTTTCCAGTAGACAATCAACCCTAACCATCACACATCCTTGTGTCTTTATCTTATCTTGGGAGAAACTACACAATCCCCACTTGCTGACGATTGATTCTAAAAGGCTGAAACCTTTCTTCTGTCACGACCCATCCTGATCCATCTGGGGCTTGTGTCTGTCTCAGACAGGGTTTCTTCTATGATGTTCTGGAAGTGGCTAGGTTAAAATAACTCAGGTGATTCAGACCCTCAAGAGATAGTGCCACATTCCCAAACACCAATCTGGAAAGCTGTGACAGAGCCCAGGATGGTATTTGACAGGGCACCCTGGTGCTTACAACACAGTGAGAGCCGAGAACCACCTCATCGTGGCTCTCCAGAGTATCCTGGAATGTCCCTAGCTTTTATCAGCTAGACTCCAAGCTTCCCCACACTTAGCTTGGTGTTTCAATATGGGTTGTACATTTGAACTATCAAAACACTTTAATGATAAGACTGAGATTTGATGTTCCTATCAGAATACTGTCAGGCAGTGGGGGACTGAGACTTGCTGATGGCTTGAATGAGCAGTCACAGTGAGGTTCACAGGTCCACTCTGGACTTTCCACAGACACCATCTTCCTTTCTCAACTTTGACCCACTGGCATATTGGAATTGTTACAAGAAATGGCCACTCGAATTAAACCCTGTGCTTGCTGACCATGTATGGATAACTCTATAGGCTTCTCTTCTTTAGATCATCAATGCAACAAGCCGTAGCATTGTGTCTTTAACAGTAATTTGTAATTCTTTCCCAGTTCAGTTTGTCCCCTGTTGTGTTCCAGGTAGATTTAATGGTGACAATCCAGGTTTATGTTTCAGTTCTTTTTAATGGTCTAGAATGTTCTTTCTACATTTAGAAATTCACAGTGAAATGATATAATAAATGAAATTTGTACTTTAGCTCAAATGAGATGGTAATATCTTTCAAAAGGCCATGGATTAAATTAAATATGTTTGTAAGAGTTTAGGTTTCATTCTCAGCACATGGCCAAATGGCAACGAGCAATAACAGCATCATCCTCTGCCTTGGCACCACAGAGCAGGCATCAGCATAGTACATTTTCTGTGGGAAATACACGACCTGGAGGGCTTTCCCTCATTCCCTGCAGAAGGCTGGCTGCTTCTCCTCTTCTGCTGTCTCTAACATAATTCTACCCATTGCAGTAAGTCATTGGATGTTGCAAGATATTTTTATCACACTGTGAACCCCCACATTGTATTATTTAATAAAAAATAAACAAACAAAAATAACAACAACAACAAAAACCATGTGGTGTGGCTCAGCCCTAACACACATCTTTAATACAAGAGCTAAATAAAATCAACCCTAGGTCAAGAGGCAAAGCAAGCAACCAAGCTGACATGTAAACAGAAAGGAGGGCCTTTGATTTGAGAGTATTTAAGGCAACATGGAGAAAGAAAAGGAGTTTTTTCCATCTGGGATGCTGGTGGAGGTGGAAGGTCACCTGGGTGCTTTCTCTGCCTCTCTGAGCTAATAGGTTTTCAGCCCAGCATCTGGCTCCTGAATTTTCATTGGTAAAATCAAACAGTTGAGATTTTTGTTTTTTAAAACAATAAGTGGACATGCCCCACATCCTGGGATTTTCCACAAACTTTTGAGTGAGAAGCAGGTTTCTGCCTGGCTCTAAAGGGAATAGACAACAGGTCCAGAAGACTGGAGGAGTCTCGGGCACCCTAACTCAGCCCACCCTGCCCCACACTCAGTGGCGAGTTGGTCTTCACAGACAGTGGAATTTGTTGTAAACAGACTAAACTTGAAAACTGCCAGAGCAGACAAGTCCTGGGAGAACTTTCATTTCTTCAGACGACTGGGAAAACAAATGATTTCCTGTCAGCATGGCTCCAGTCTAAATCCACCCACAGCCAGCAACACTACATCTCGCTTCTGAGAATTGCAAGTGTTTTAATTTCTTGTATTCACTACAGTTGCTAAGAAACTTCCTGTCTCCCTCTGATAGTTTCCAAGGACCTGTAGAGGAGTTTGGGAACTTTTTTGCACTTCTCTACCTTTACCGTCTTAAGTCAGAGTACCCTAGGTTAGAAATGCGTGGTGTTTTATTTATTGAGGATCTTCGTATGCTTCCACAGCTTTCCAAATGATGCTTTCACCATGCTCAGACCTCAGAGAAAGTTTCTCCCAACCCCCACCACCAATTCACCCCCAGCTACCATGACCTCTAGGGAAATTTCCCAGGAGCCCTATTGCTACTTTAATAAACACAAGACCATGAGCAAACTCAGGGAGAGAGGAGTTTACTGGGCTTACAGGCTATAGTCTATCATCAAGGGAAGTCCAGACAGGAACTGACATCATTGAGGGACACTGCTCATTGGCTAGCTTCCTGCTTCTGCTCAGCTGGCTTCCTTATATGTCCAGGAGTGGCTGGATTCTCCCAATCTCCATCAATTAGCAAGCAAACAAGACAAGACAAACCAAACCAAAAAACCACAAAAATGTTTATTTGGAGCAATTCCTCAATTGAGGGTCCTTCTTCCCTGGTATGCCAAGTGGACAACCAAGAATCACTATCACACAGCGTAGCATCTTTTCCCACTTTCAGTTCAGCAAATAATTCCCATTACCTATGTAGTAAACTAAGAACCCCAGTGCTCCCTAGACAAAGATGGACTCGGGGGGGGGGGGATGAGCTAGCTATGAGAACATGGTGCAGATCTCTGGCTTTGCCTGACCTGCTGCCAACTCTGCATTCTGCTAGGAAGAGACAGAAGCCTCCTTTGTTGCTGCTTTACCCAAACAGACTGCCTAACTGCATGCAGTGGTCATTGTCTAAATGTGGGTGCCTACTGATCTGACAGTCACCGGTACTGCTATCTCAAAAAGTAAAATCAATGGAACCTTGATTCATCCATCGTCAAAACCTTTTCCAAATGAGACTGATGCATCCCAGGCAGGTTATTGAAGTCCTTACCCCTGGAAAGTGCAGAGGGGCTTGTTCTTAGTTGTCACAGCCTCACTGGTTGACCTGAACTTCCTCTCAGACTTGTCCCATTGAAATTGTCTTTGCCATCCTGCCACCATGCCAGTCTGAACAAAAATGTCACCACAAAGTCCAGGGGCCAGCATTCACTTCTTCCCCATATTCTTCAGACTCAGAACCTGAGATTACCTCAGCTCACTTGCTTCCAGAGTCTCGAGGCACTTCGAGTTTGCTCAGCATTTATGTGTTGTCTCTCTTCTCTGGCTCATGAGTCAATCAAGTTCCCTATCCCACAGTTTACAACTCACAGACGGAAGTTCTAGTCTGGTCAGCTGAAAGCTCATGGGCCCTTTCCTTCCAGCTCTACCTCTCACAAGGCACAGCCACAACAGACACAGAGACACTCCGAAAGGTCAAAGAGAAAGGAAGCCTGGGGCTAGACCTTACAGAAGCCACTGAGACAAACGGCTGACAGGACAGACAAGAAACCGTGTGCTCCAGGCAAAGGATCATGTAGAGTGCTCAGCCACCCGGAACCCATCTGCAAGACTCACCCTACTCCAACGGAATCACAAAAGAAAGGAACTTCAGGCACTGTCCTGAAGCAACAGTGGGAAATCAGGGAGCTAACTGCCTCACTGAGAAGCATGGCAGGACAACCGTTCAAGTTGCTCCAGCAACTGGGGTCTGATAAGAGCTGCTGGTCTTCTAGGCCCTGCCCTGGTGCCAGGAGCCTGCAGGCTGGGTTCGGAGGGGGTGTGTCAGGCCTAGAACAGGGCCTCCTGGTCCACAAGCTGCTGAGTACTGACTGGCCCCAAGTCTCACCCTCTATGAGCTCAGGCCTATGCCTTCCAGAACCTTCTGAGGTACTTAAGCAGTTTGCCTTTCTACTCCCCCTCAGCCTCCGTGTCTGTTACCATGCTCCTCCCATGATGGCTCCTCCCAATACCCTTGCTTCTCTCTAGTTCCTCACATCACATCAAGAGCAGACTCTCTGAGATGTAAGTCTCCTGTGTTCAAATCCTGACTGCACTGCCTCCCCAGAGTGAAGGCTAGCTCTACCAACCGGTGTGCTCTGCTCCAGTGAGCAGCTTTGTTGGCCTTTCCTAGCTCACAGCTCTATCATGCTCCTGACATTCTCCATGGTTTGCCAAGTCTAGAGAACCCAGCTCTACACTGATGACACCTCTCCTCAGAGCATCCCCTCCTTAGGGAACACCTTCTTTCTAAGGATGAAACTGTCCCTCCACACTTAACCACTATACCCTGTGCTTATCTCTGCTTCTTCAGATTCTGTATTTGAGGTTCCCTAGGTTGGCCTGTCTCTTCTCTTAGCTGAGGTCTTACTCATAACTCCATTCAGGTGAGTAAACTTGAAAGACATTAAACCTCCAAAATTCTCCTTTCTCATTTCAGAAGCTAAACACCCAGCACACTCACTCTTGTGACTGTCTTTACGGTGTTAGGAAATGCCTCTGCTAAACTCACGTGTGTTCCATTTCTGACGTTTCTTTGCACACTCACCCCCTGTCCTTCCTCCCTTTCTTATATTCCTAAGCCCTGCATTACCACTTAAAACCTGCTGAGGTGCTTTTGAAACCCCTAAAATCTGTTACCCAGTCTTTGGTAACACTTCAAAGATGAGCATCCACTTCTCAGCTCTAATGAAGAGGCTCATTCCTCAGGATCCCACTTCTGGTGAGCGGCTAAGATTGCAAAGGAGGCCCAGGAATTGTCTAGTGCTGCTCAAGGCCTCAGTGGCTCTGGTGCTCTCCTCACTGGTGGCTGACTGTCTTGATGGAGTGCTGTGCTTTTCCATGACCCTTCACTGTAAATACTAATTTCACTTCAGTCTTAGTTAGGGTTTCCTTTGCTGTGAGCAGACACCATGACCAAGGCAACTCTTATGAAAGACAACATTTAATTGGGGCTGGCTTACAAGTTTTGTGGTTCAGCCCTGGCAGGCATGGCACTGGAGGAGCTGTGAGTTCTGCATCATCACCCAAAGGAAGCCAGGAGCAGACTATGTCCCAGGCAGTTAGGAGGAGGGTGTCAAAGCCCACCCCCAGCAGTGACACATTTCCTCCAACAAGGCTATACTTACTCCAACAAGCCAACACATAATAGTGCCACTCCTTGGGCCAAGCTATTCAAACCACCACAGTATAATGTTTATAAAAATTGCTTGTCTATAAAGATATTGATGACACCATTTTGGAAAGATTTTCAATTTCCATGGAATGTTATTTTTAGTAGTAATAACTTGACATCAATGGAAATTATACAATATCAGAAAGACACTTAAGATTAATTTTATTATTCATCATTACAACTAAGAATAATTGCTATGTATTGCCTTTAATGGTGACCTTATCAGGTTCCACAGGTGAATCCCAGTAGAGTGGTCACACCCACTGGATGGTCCCAATAGAGTGGTCATACCCACTGGATAGTCCAGATAGAGTGGTCATACAGGAAGCCCTGGTTAACCTAAATATGTCATAAAAACCACCCAAAAGTCTTGTCTGGACAGTGACATCTAGGGAGGAAATGGGGTTGATAGGAATGGAAAGCAGACAAAAGAAGGCGGGGGGAGATCAAAGCCACAATGCCTGACATACATGAACTTAATTGTCAAAGAGCAAAATTAACCAATGAGAAAGAAAAGAAAATTCAGAAGAGACTAATGTTATGATAATAGTGTGATTTGGATCTGAAATACAGGCTCTATTAATTAGTTGTTTTTCTCATTGCTATAGCAAAATACCTTACAAAAGAGCTTAAGAAAGAAAAGATTTGTTTTGGCTCAGAGTTCAAAGCAATGGTTAGCTATGCAGGGAAGCCATGGCAGGAGCCTGCAGCAGCTGGTTGGCTTGTATCAGCAGTCAGCAAGCAGGGTGGCTGCTGAACTTAGCATGCTTTCTACTTCTTTAGTATTTCTCTTACTTTTTGAGATTATAGCATAATTGCTTAATGTTCCCACTTCCTTTCCTCCCTTCAAATCTTTCCTTATAACTCAATGTTCTCTTTTAAAGTCATGGCCTCTTTTTCAATTAATTTTATTAATATGGGTGCGTGCGTGTGTGCTTACGTGCATGCGTGCATGTATGCATGCATGAGTGCGTGTGTGCGTGTGTGTGTGTGTCCTTCTCTCAGCTTTCCTCAGTTGCTTTACAGTTCTTTATGTAGGGGTGAGGCCCCGTGGTCAATCCCACTCACACTTTGGACAACACTTTCTTGTTGTCCTTGTTCAGCTCATGTTTGGGATAGTCATGTTGGTGAGAACGTGTGGGTATAGCTTCTGACATCACTAGGAGACACAATCTCATAGCAAACTTCCTGATCCTCTGGCCCTCACAATCTGCCTGCTCCCTGCTCCACAATGTTTCCTGAAGCTTACGTTTGGGAGTTGCTTTGTAGATATACCCACTGGGACAGATTTCCACAAGTCTGCATTTTGGTTGATTGTGACTTTCTGCAATGGTCACCCACTGTTGCAAAGAGAACTTTCCTCCATGAGAGGTGAGGACTATACTTATCTGTGGGTATAAGGATAGGTATCTTGAACACAATTAGGGGTTGCATTGACTCAGTAAAGCAGTCATTTTATGTTCTCCTCCAAATCCATGATTTCGCTAGACACCAGGCATGATCTTCCTCTTGTTGAGTGGGTCTTAATAGAGGGAGCTGTTGGTTACCAGAAAGAGATGAGTGCACCTTTAAGGTTACTGTGTCATGCCGGTCATTGGTGTTTCTATCAGATATTGTGGTCAATGAATAACTATGCAGATGATTATGCATCAGCCCCGGAACTTGCTAATGTTCTATTTCAGGGGGAAAAATTAGTCTCATTCTCCTGACCATTATAGATGCACGTACGATTACATACATTCCTATCTAATGAGATCGTAAGAGCCTCAGACATGCTACTTGATACCATCTGTCTGAGTTTGGTTTCTGTTGTATGATTAAACATTCTGACCAAAAGTGTCTAGGAGAAGAAAAGGATTTATTCCATCTAAGACATTAGCAGTCAATATCAAAGGAAGCCAGGGCAGGAAACTGCTGACAGGGAAAAGAGCAGACGCCATGGAAGAATACTCTATTGGCTCGCTTCCCTGGTTCTCTCAGCTACTTTTCCTATTAAACCCGAATCTACCTGCCCATGGATGGCACCGCCCACAGTGGACTGGGTCCTCCTGCATCAATCAACAATCAAGAAAATGCTCTACACACACATACATCCTCATGTCCGTCTGATGGAGGGGATTTTTCAACTGAGACTCCTTTTTCCCAGGTGAGTTTAGTTTTTACAAAGTTGACAAAAACTAGCCAGGACACCAGCGTGCCCCACAGATTAGTTTATGGGTCCCTGGTTCTCTCCTTATTGTGGGACTTGTGCCTATATTCTTGACCTTTCCCTCTCTCAATACATTTCCTGAATTTTCCAAATAATCCCTTATAGGTGATAGAGAGCTGATCCTTACAGACATCTGCTGACTACCTCTTCTGATATGCCTTTTTATGGGTGTAAATTGCCAGGACACTTGGAAACAGCCAAGCTACATGAGTTCTCAAACCATCTGCCTTGCTGCGCTTGATAAACTGAGGCCTCTCCACTCCCAGAAACAGAACCTGCCACTTCACCACATGAAAGTTCAGGGTACCCAAGCTGGGTGGTATGCTATCTGTGAACCCAGATTACTGAAAACTCAGTTGACAGTGAGCTTGCATGCTAGAACACAGCCTCCTACACCTGTGTCCATCACAACCCCAGTGAAGCTCATAAACTTCCTTGAACATCTTTAAATGTATAAAACAAAGCCCAAGGATTGCACCAGTAGCCACTGTAGTGGGATCCAGCCACTGAACAGAAAAAAACACTTGTGAACAGAAACCCTTCCACCCCAGAAATTCATACGCCCCTGGATACATAATTACACAAAACAGGAATACAAAGTACACATGGGCTGGTAATAAATTACAAATAATCTAAAGACAACTCTTAGGTATGCATAACATTTTAACATCTACTGAAGATGAAATAAAAGATGAATACACACTAATGAAATGAACATGCTTGTTTATCTTTAACAAAAAATAAATGAATCTTGACTTGTTCTTCTACACTTCTGGATGCAGAATGTCTGTGTGATTGGTGTCATGGTTATTGATTGTTAACTTGACAGGATAGAGAATCACCATAGAGACAAACCTCAGGCCATGTCTGTGAAGGGTTTTCTAGGTTGTATTGATTGAGGTAAGAAGATCTAACCTAAATGTGCCTAGCAGCACTCCAGGGTCTGGGGTCCTGTGTGGTATAAAAAGGGGAAAGCTGGCCGCATCCAAGCAATTCTCTTTCTTGACTGTAGGAGGAATGTAATCAATTGTACTGTCTCCATGTTTGCCCCACCAGGATAGATTTCACCCTTTTGAAAGGTAAGACTAACAAGCTCTTCCTCTCTTAAGTTGCTTCTTGTCTGGAATTTTGTAATAGAAATAACACAAGTAAATAATAAAAATTAACATTTTCATTTTTATAATTGTCAACAATCACTGAACAATTCTGACCTAATCCCAAGCCAAAATTCATTCAATGAGGTTTTTATGAAATTCGACTCAGCAATTCAGTTTGAACATAGTAAAATCCAAAGCTATACTAACTTGATTTCTACATGACAAGAAACAACAGTGATATATTAAAAGCCTTCATTTTCTGCAGTTCAACTGTTGTGTTTAACTATGCATGGGATTGGTTTCATCAGGTATCATCCAGTCTAAGCCGAGGTGTTCCAGGCAGTGTTTACTGGCACACCAGTATACACAATACCTGGGTGTGTGTTGTACATTAGGAACTAAAGCTGCAGAGACCCACATGGGAAAGCACAGGTGAACACTGTCAGAAGTACTTCACAGTTGTGATGCATCTAAGTTAGATTGAATTTCAGGGTTCTGTGCATTCAGGAATATTTTACTGTTGCAGCCCATATTCAGTCCCCAAACCTCATGAAAGATGGCGGCTCACGGCATAAGAAGATGGTTTTAGGGTAATAAGTGAGCATCATTATTAGCGAATTACATGATGTTAGCTAACGACGAGCCTCTAAGCTAGTGAGAATGAATCACATTTGAAAGTGTCTACAATCACATGCATATGGTAGAAATGAGTCTGTGATTTCGATGAACTCTAGGATCACAGGCGCTGTTGTAACATTGGTTCCCACAAACCAAACCAGAGCATCAGAGCTGGGGTATCCCAGCAACCTTGCTTTGTTTCTGTTCCCCTTTGTCATTGGGAAGAGCATGCGCGTGGTCACCTCATGTTCTGTGTCTGATGCTGGGCTGAAATATGTACCTCATCATCTTGATTTACCCTTCAACATGGCCTGGAAGCTCTTTCTCTGCTGGAACTAAGGTGGCTTTCCTAAGCCAAGCTCTATGTAGGCAGTTTGGGGTATAATCTTGGCAGACACTGTGGGAACTCCCAGGCCAACGCACTTATGACTGCCCCCCTTCATACAGAGCTAGACTGCTTAGTCCCAAAAGGTGGGAGCAAGCTCAGCTTTGAATCTTGCAACAAACTTTAATCAGTAAAGAAAAAGAGAAGAAGATAGAAACTTTGTGGTAGAATAAACACAGGGAGTCAGGCTGAGGAAACAGAAATCAGTTTCCTAGAGGAGTGGCATAGCAAACTAGGGATGGACATATCTCACTGAGTACAAAATATATGTGCTTTAGTCTTGAATACTGAGTATCATAACAATATATCACATTCCACAGTGTGAATCCAGGACTGAGGGAGCCAATCTAATAAATCATAGATCTATGAAAGTGCAGATTTTCAGGCAGGGAAAATAACAAATGTGTTGTGTCCAGGTTGGATGTGAAAACATGAACACACACACACACACACACACACACACACACACAAATGCACCAAATACATATCCTCAAATTTTGGCTAAAATATTCACTCATAAAAAAGTTCTTTACTAAGTAAAAGTAAGTACCCATTTGACATTACATTACAAATGAGAAACATTGTCTGCACTTTATTTCCAAAACAACTCTGAATAAATAGGGGAAATTTAGGTTCTGGTCTTTATGGGCACACTGGTCTGCTGACTCAGAGTGGTGAATTACAGTAATTAGAAGAGTCAGTCAAGCAGAAATTGTCGAGAATAAAATCAGTGTGTCATCCTAAATGCTAGTTTGGTTGTAGAAATGATGTTTCTCTCTATATAATGTGTTTCCTAAGAAAACATAATCCAATAGCTCCCCCCGCCTTCCTAGCCACCAAGTTGGCACAGAGCTCTACCTCTGTCTGGCATGCCTCTAAGGTAGCCACGCCCAGTTTGTCTAATATTATGTTCAGTGCACTGTCACGGGCAACTGCTCTCATCAATATTTTCGTTTTGGAGTTCAATAATGAAATGGGGCAATTTACCAGTGTGCAATAGCTTACCCTTGCCAAACAGCTTGGACGGAATCACTTTCATCCGCTCTGGGCTATCCTCACTCAGTGTTCTAAGTGTTTTTGGAGCAACAGACTGTAGGGCACTGACTGTTCACAGTTAAAACGTCACAATGTGCATGAAAGCATTTACAGCCAGCACATGATCACATGAGGTGCTGCGGGTCACTAAAATGATCATATTAGGCAGATGGTGACTAGCAGGAGGACAGAAAGAGGCAGCAGATACTTATACCGTGACTTCTTGTTTAGTGTTTTAACTGATTTCTTGCTTCTCGGCCTTATTCCTATTTCTTCTGTTCTGAACAGCATAGGTGGACAGCAAATGGCCAGAGGATTCACTCCTAGTGGCTTAAAAGAAAACTGAAAGGTAAATTAATTATAAGCCAAGTTAGGGTAAGAAAGTAAACAACAACATATCTCTGATGGCAAATGACACCTCAGTGATGCTTATGAAGAAGCCGAGACCCTGT
>JADRCH010000107.1:2376866-2389069 GCA_019843965.1 Rhynchomys soricoides | reverse complement strand
TTTTTTTTTTTTTTTTTTTTTTTTTTTTTTTGGACAGGGTTTCTCTGTATAGCCCTGGCTGTCCTGGAACTCACTCTGTAGACCAAGCTGGCCTCGAACTCAGAAATCTGCCTGTCTCTGCCTCCCAAGTGCTGGGATTAAAGACATGCGCCACCACTGCCCGGCCCTAGACCCATTCTTGTGGACATCTTTCTACAGAAAAGTCTTGCTAGTCCATGAAACAGGAGCGTGGTATTAAATTTGCACAAACATCAAAGCAAAGAATCCGTTAAGCTGTCAGAGCTATAAACTATTGCAGGTAGAAATCTAGGCCACTCAAATATGGAACTGAGGCTGAGAGGAAAGCAGATGACAGAATTCCCTCAGAATATGGCATCTACCACATTCCTTTGTAGCTCTAAGATACAAGATACAGCCACCACTGTAGATTCTAACACATCCCATTTCCAGTACTAAATTCCATTTCCTGAAACAGAAAGGGACAGAAGGTGAAGCCAACAGGGCCCTATCGGTTGGTAACTTATTTTTTATTCTAATGTAAATGGAGCCACTGGTATTGGATGTTCACCAGCAGGGTTGTGCCCTCAGGTACCCCACCTCCTCTATACTGATAAAGTTACTCTTCTGTTACCAGCATTCACCTTTCCAATCAGGAGATGGCTGACAGTTATAAAAGCAACTTCTCTTATTACTATAAGCAACAGGAATATTTTAAAAATGTATTCAAGTTCAAAATGTCAATTATTATACAAACACCTTGCCTATTGGTCCAGTCCTGATATACATGCCTCACACTGTCACCCAGAGAACTGCCAACATTGCCTTCCAATCTTAGCCCAGTGTTGTATGTGACTCCATATCCTGTTCCACTTTCTGTGATTTAACTCACTCTATCTCTGTTTCTGGCTCTGTCTCCATCCCTCTCCCCCTCCCTCCTTCCTTCCTGCCTCTCTTCCTTCACCCCTACTTATTAACAGTTTACTGGCTCTGTTCTTACTCAGACATGCCTAGAGATAGACAGCTCTATCTTGGGACCTTTGTTTTCTTTGTACGTGTTACCCACAATGGAGGACACTCAGCCCTCCTCTGAGAGACCACTCAGCATTAACCTTTTAACCCTTTAACAAACGTTCCCTATGATGCCCACAGGCTCCATCCCTTTGTGAACAGCTCACTGCTCTCCTGAGAGGCCACTCATACGTTTGGTCTTCAACTACCCTTTCACTATGCCATGTGCCAGCCACATGTCCACAGTCTAGGCCTCCTCCTGGACACATGACATATTTCTACAGATCAGTTTGTAATCTCCCTGTACTGCCTCATCAAGGTTTGGCAGTCCAATCTTTTCTAAGTCCTTACGATGTCCCCAGTGCACAAGCTGAGCCTGAGGGCCTGACTGCTTTGTCAGCTCAGTTGCTCTTCACTGCCAGTTTGCTGCTGGACACCTGCAGCATTAGCTCTGGATTCCACCCTTAGCTCATACCTCTTCACCCTCTCCCCTGCAGCATGCATACACTGCATAAATCAATGGTCTTTCTTCAGTGTACTGGCCAATCAGAATGACTTTTATAAAACAAAGTCAGTGTGTTCCTTAAACTCAGACAGGAGCCACAAGCACTGAACCTATCATCTGGGCCTGAGCCTCTGACGCTAGCTATACCCACGTCCATAGCTGACTGAGCCTATCACTTGTTATCTGTCCCGAGTTACCAACTCTTCCTGCAGAAACTCCTGACCCTTGTTGCCTGAAATTTGAAGTCATTCCTTAGAGCTTAGTCTAAGCCTGTCTTTTTTATAGGTTATCTCTTCCTGTAATGGTCTGTATATGTTCAGCCCAGGGAGTGGCAATACTAGAAGGTGTGGCTTTGTTGGAGTAGGTGTGTCATTGTGGATGTGAGCTTTATGACCCTACTCCTAGCTGCCTGGAAGCCAGCATTCTGCTACCAGCTCGTCCTGCACCATGCCTGCCTGGATGTTGCCATGTTTCTGCCTTGATGATAATGGACTGAACCTCTGAACCTGTAAGCCAGCCCCAATTAAATGTTGTTCTGCCTCTTTGTGGGCTCCTCCCTCAGAGGCCCATGATTTCCTTAGTAGATGTTTAATTCTGTGTGATTTCTAAGTTGTTGAGTATTTGCATGAATCCTGAAATTCTTACCCACATGCCAACCCAGCATATATCAATATTGGGATATTATTTATCCACTAAGGACTACACAGCTTTCAGCAGTCAGAGGAACAAAGGTTGTTCAAGGACTGTTTTGAGTCCAGCTGTTCCCTCTTCAGCAGACTTAAATTCATCAATTTTAACTTCAAGAGAAGTGTAAAAAAAGAAAAAATTTAAAAAACCAGTGCTTAAATGAGTAAGACAGTTATAAACATAATTTTAGCTTCTAAGAATCAGCCAAGCAGAACTATACACAGTATTAAAAACCAAGAAGCAAATTTCTGATTCTTAAAACATACCAAAAGGCTAAAGCACAGGAAACATGGAAAGAGCAAACGGAGGTCAGGGCGTATTAAACACTAATGAACGCAGCAGGGAAAGGAGGGAAATCAAATTTAAAAATGCCTTAATTGCATACTGGAATCAAGCTTGTATTAGGGACATTGCCAATTAGCTTTATAAGGTAATGTACCATGAGGGCTGCTAGCCAGATGATCTTTAAAGAAAAAAAAAATAGTTAAGTGTAACTTAACAGACAGTAAGTTGACACAGTTGTTTTCAGATGGTGAAAGATTTGTCAGGTGCCAATTCTGATGCAGTGAGAATGCAAGGTATATGTTAGTGTGTGTTATAAAACTTAAGGTGCTTAGATTATCAACTTGACCATTCTGTGGTACATTATCTCCTTAATTTAGTTAGCTTGTACACAAGCTTTTATATGAATACGTATGAAGAGATTAATATTCCTTGTTAAAATATTTTAAGCCATTGCATTATTCCTCAGAATAGCCCAAGAATCATAAGATTTATAACATATTTGTCAGTAAAGAGCTTGTGAATACAGAACCTTGCAATTAATAGCTGATGAAGTCAATTGAGTCCATATCTGTTGACCAAGCAACTACATCATTCTCTTCGTCCGTACCATTTATATAAGTGCATGTCCGTACCATTTATATAAGTGCATGTCCGTACCATTTATATAAGTGCATGTCTGTACCATTTATATAAGTGCATGTGCTCACAAGAGGAAGCATTACTCACTTTCTGGAATAGCACTATGCATCTCTGCAGAAGACAGAGGACACCTCTGAGGTAAATCAACAGGACACTCTTTGGAGACAAGACCCTTGAAGAATTTTAGTTTCAAACTCTTTAGTTGTTTGGGGTAAATTTAGAGGTCAGAAACATAAACAGAGCTAAAACTGAGCTGTGGGCATCCCATTCTTTATGGATAAAATAAAGTTTAGCCAAATTTTTGGCTCCCTGGTCCAAGGGAACTGGTTTGGTGGGCATTTCCAGCTATAGAGTCATCTGTAGGCTAGGCTGAACCTCTAGTTACCCTCTGCTCCAATCTGAACTGTTCTCCACAGGATCATCTTATCAATACTTGGTCTCTGGTTGTTCGGAAAGGCTGTGTAACCTTTAGGAAGTAGACATAGCTTAAGGAAGTAAGAGAAGGACCTTGAAGGCCGTAGCCAGACTATTGACTCAGGTGTCTTCTCCCCTTCCTGGTCCACTGAAATGTAAGGAGTCACTGCCACATGCTCCTGCAGATATAAACTCTGCCATGCTTTCTCACTGTGATATACTGAGACTTTCTATAATCATGAGGCAAAATCAATCATCCCTACCCTAAGTTAGTGTTTTTCGGCATTCTGATCACAGAGAGACAAAAGTAACATGGACAATTGGTGTACCAGGAGGGTGGTTGTTTCTGTTACTATACCTGACCACATGGTCCTTAGGCCTTTAGAACTGATTTGTGGAAGAAATGTGGAAGAATTTAGAAATTCAAATGAGAAAAGATCCAAAACCTTTCCACCCCAGTATTCTCTTTCTCTACTTTTGTTTACCTGTCTTCTACTACCCAACCTGTCCTTAGTGCACCTCCCACAATGACCCATTTCTAGTTTCCCATTTTCTAGATGTACTCAAAGTTATCAAACAAAACAAAGACTCCAAGGAAAGATCCATGTATTGTTGGGAGCAAGCAAAGGAGCTTATCTTAAGTACTGCCATTTTGACTTCAGATTCCATTTACCTAAGCCGACCAACTCCCCGTCCAAGCAACAATAGTTATCGAAAGCCTAAAAACATAATGCCTGTCCCTAAGAATAGAAAGAACAAATGAAGCCAAGTGGTTGGGCAAAACCACATATACTCAATGTCAGTTGACAATGAGGTAACACTTGGGAAAGTTTCTGATCCCTCAATTCTGACTGGTAAAAATCATAACTGTAACTTGGCTCACATAGTAGGGGGTTTTATGCTTAGAACTCCTGCTTCAGCCCATGATGATCACTCAGCAACTCCTCTTATGTGGTGTGAATAATAAAAGCCTTTGCTCTTTCATGAGCCCACAGGTGAATTCTCTCCCCTTCCTCATGGTACACACTGGACAGGGAGTGACAATATGTGAGAGATTATGTAGCCTTTTTGTAGGCATAAAATTTTTCTATCCAGCAGAGGTAGTGGAAGAGAGAAGTTATTAGGTTATGGGGGAAGTGGACCTGTTCAGTAATAGTTCTTTGGGGGCGAGCTCAATCTTCTTTCTCAGCAATTCAGCCCTGTAGCAAACACCAAATACAACTCAGCAGCTACAGTTCAGTCCTTTCGGCAGGCAGACACCAGGCATGAACCAGCAGCTGTAGTTCAATCCTGAAGAACCCACAAGGCTCGCCAACTGGCCTGAGGCGAGGCTGTGGAAGTGGCAAGCAGCTGCAGGGTTCTCACGAACAGATCTTGGGTAAGTTTCTCTCAATGGTGGTGTTTACCACAAGTTGAGCTCAGCAACACTATGTAAGGTGAACCAATACATGCATGTCATTAATGAAGACTAGTAAGGCAGAGCAAACCAAGGCTCAGTGCTAGACTCCCACTGTCTGTGGGATCACGTTTATACTCCTGCATGGAGAGTCCTTTCACCTGTGTCTGCTTCAGGAAAACATTCTTTCCTGTGTCTGCTTTCACCTGTGTCCCAGCAAATGATCATTTGACATAACTGATATTCGAAAGAAACTAGATGTTTCTACTTCACCTTTGGCTTTCAACTCAACATTAAAAGTCCACAGTCATTAACAATGATGAGACTTCAAAAGTTCCAAGTTCCTTACCTGTGGACGCCTGTAAAATTAAAATTATTTATTTACAAGTTATATACTTCTAACACAGAATGACACAATGTAAATTTCCTATCCAAAGTGTAAGAAGCTGGACAAAGGAACAAACCTTTACATTAAAACAAAACTTCAGTTTCAGGCCAGACATCTAGGGTTCATAATGAAGTTGGACAGACTCCAAAGGACTATGCCCATCACTGTCCTATTTATATGTTTCACAATCCCTGGCATCTTCAGAATCACGTCTCTAGTGCAAGTGAGGATTATCTTTTCCAGTTGCTGAGATATTAGCCCCAGGAAAAGCAACTTAAAGGGAAAGTGTTGGGTTCAACTCAAAGCTCAAGGATACAGTCATTAGTATGTGAAAAGCCACAGCATCAGGAGCTGAGAGGAGCCAGTCAGCTGGTCACAACAAGGAGAAACAGAGAGCAAGGGTGAAGGCAGGCTGGTACTAAGCCAGCTTGTTCCATTTTATACAGTTCAAGGTATTCTGCCTAGGGAATTGTGCTACCTACAACTAAAATAGGTCTTCCCTCATCAACTAATCTAGGCAATCCCCATGCATGGCCAAAATGCCTTCCCAGGTGATTCTAGACTCCGTTGATAATAAACATTGACCATCATACCTTGGTCTTGTCTTTTGGGTTAGGAAGGATTACATGGTGTCTTTCTACATTGGAAGTGTGTAATTTATTTGTTTCTCAGTGGCTCACATCTGAGTTAGCCTTGAGCCTCAGAAAGACTGGAAGATGGTAAACAGTGTGAAAGTTGAGATGAATACATTTTAGGGGCTATGGAAGGGACCTTAGTATCTATCTGAAACATCCCTCACAGGCTTATGCTTTGAATGTTCCTTAAGTCTTAAAAGTTTCAAACACTTGTTTCTCTCTGGATTGCATTATTTTGGAAGGCTCTGGGATCTTTATAAAGTGGGGACTGGTTAGCAGAACTAAGACAGCAGGGCAGCCTTTGAAAGTTGTAGCCTGGCCCTGATCTCTGATCTCTTGTCCTCTTGGTCTCCTGTTCCACTACAGTGTTCAATATGTCCCTATATCCCTGTGATAAGGAACCCTTTTATTCCTCCCCCACAATAATGTACTGAAACACTCTGAATCCGTGAATCAAAAGTAAATGTTTCCTTTATTTTTTGTGTCAGTCATTGTGGTCACAGTAATACAAAAGTGGCTAATACAACTTCTGCAGGGCCAAGAAGAGCTAGGAAAGATGAGGACTGTGCAGTCCTGGGAGAGTGGTCTGTCTTCTACCCATGCTTCCTGGTTGAGGTCCTCCACTGGCACTTTCTTCCTAAGGAGAATTTCTTCTAGTCCTTTCCACCCAAGGATAGAACCCTTGTCAATTTGTACCTCTCACGCAGGAAGTCTCTGATTTCAACTCGTGTCTAGATCACAAGGATACCAGACAAGCAGAGCTGTGACTCTAGACCTAGGAAACTTCTCATCTTTCTAAAGGTCAGAGCTGGGGGATACCTCAATGTGACGCTGAAGACTTCATCAGCCTTTATTGCTCCCTGGTCTCTTTGCCACCAATTTTAATATCCTGACCCTGCACATACATCCAAACAGTAAAGCACAAACCCCAAGGTCATACTTATGAATCCCACATGTACATGGGCACTCATCATGTGAATGTGTGTACACACTGGGAGTGGTAGGCTATTTGAAACTTTCAAATTAGCTATGGACTAAGTAGCGTCATGTCACTACCATCATTTTAAGATCTCAAAATGGGATTGGAAAGATTGCTCAGTGGTTAAGAGCACTTACTAGTTTTGCAGAGGACCCAGGTTCATCTCACAGCTGCCTGGAATTCCAGTACCAGGTAACCCACCTCTCTTCTGCCCTTGAGAGCACTGGACACCCATGTGTTGCACACACACACATGTTGGCAAACACATACATTTAAACACTAATTAAATAAATTCACAAATAACTCAATGGTGTAAACATGTGAAAACATGAAATGGCTACCGGGAAATGGATGCCTAGACCAGGGATCCATTTTATTACAGAAAATGATGCAATTTAGATGTTTCTCCCCATCTTGACTCAGAAATACAAGTGAGTTCTTAGCACGATGAATTAAGAACTCTGACCAAATTATTCTACTCAAATCAAGAGCATCACCTTAAGCATGGGATGTTTCCATAATGGAGGTGTTCTATTTTTAATTATCAATCAGTGCAACTCTGCTTAGCAATTATAATACTGGTTAGGAATTTTACAAAAATTGCAATCTCCCCATGATACTACACTCTCAAAGGAGGATGATTGACAGCTTTCTCCTTGTAACCTCTGCCCTAGGTACAGCCTACACGCAGGGTCATCAGAGTTGATGGAACAAGTGATGGATTCAATAAATGGTTGATTAGCTGACAGGCCAGTTTTTATTTGGACAGATCCTCAACTACTAGAGACTAATCAGGGACTTCTCTCGGAGGAGTGCTGTCCTTCAAACACTGCAAGGAAATCCTCATCTTCAGCATTCTACAGACTCATCCTGAATTTTTAATCAACCTCAGTTTTCTCAGGACACAAGTATAGGTAGGGACTCTATCACAATTAAATTTTTTCAGTAATTGCTTCATTTCAGAATGTTTGATAGTAACTATAAAGCAAATGTGCACAGATAGATAACTGTGTGTGCATTCTGAAATGGGCATTGGATTGCCACAGGACATATTTGCAGTTGGTAAAACTGAGATTCCACCATGCAGCTGGCTGTAAAACTATTAAAGGCCATGTGTTCTTTGAAGGCTTATCAGTTCATCTAAATATATTCTATAACTAAAAATAATATCCCAGGCAAAAGTCAATTAAGTATTTTATGAAGAAGCTCTGATCTTTCTTGACACTATGTTAAGTATATAGATGCAATGCCTTGGCCCTAAAAAAGACCTCATCCCAGTGGGACATCATTAATCTTTCAAGAGGAAAAGAAATCTTTCAGAAAGAGAAGGTGGACTCACCAGCAGTCCCAAAGGTAAGGGCCCCAGTGTTCAGAAGAAGATTCCCCACATGCTGTAGAGTGGGTCTGTGTAGATGGAAACACAGGCTTCTGTAGGCTGCAGCGGGCAGTTTTGTTCTGGCAGCACTGAAAGCAGATGGAGGAAGAGATCTGGGATTTGAACACAGACCCAGTGTGCTGTGTTAGCAAGCAGAGATGTCCTGCTGTCCTCATTCGACAAAGACTGGCCAGAGCTAACAAATCTGGTCATGATATACCCTGTGAGCCACACCTCTGAGGACGTGTCAGATGCTGCCCTCCTGTTCAGATGTCAAGAAGCTGGAAATGTTAAATGGCTCTTTCCTCTGTGAAAGAGACACTTTACCCAGGACTCCTTGAAAGGCTTAACTGCATCTGGAATTTATAGATTAACTAGGAGAGTGGAGGGAACATGGTGCAAATCAGGTGTTTCTTAAAAGCACGTTGAATCCATGAAACCCACAGCCCCATTCTTCCACCTTAAAGAATGCCCTAGACCATAATCTGAAAATCTGTTTGAACCCACCCCTGTTGGATTTGCTGGGATAACGCATGCCTGTGTTCTCATTCCCATCTTCCTTTCTCTGCTTTAACACATTGTTCTTTGCAAATTTATTTTGTTCAGTGCTTGAGCCCTCCTTCATCTCCTGACTCCGTTTTCCACAGTATCTAAGGCCAAGACTTCTGCCAGCATGGTGATCTTCCTCCCTTCCACTTCTTCCTTGACACCTTTAACACATCTCCCCTCTCTTCAAGGTCAGATGTCAGAAGATGCAATTCTGCAATTCTTCCAAAAGTATTAACCTATTTCCAAAGGAAAGAAAAATAAATGCATATTTTCCTCTTGTAAGCTTTTTCCTGTTGAGATTTTTTTCTCCAAATTATAAATAACAGGATCAAAGGCCTTAAGAAAATGCACACATGTTGCACTCTGGGCTAATGGTTCCAGAAGGAATCCTGCCCCAGGTAAGGCCACCACAACACCAAATGAGATCCTCAGGACACTACACTGTTTCTAACCCTTCCTTTTAAGATGTTTGGGGTGCTCATTCACTTTCATCTGTGAGCCCAAGATGCTTGAGGACAGAGAGAGGCATCTGGGCCAGGGGGACAGAGGCAGATGCATTCTGAGAGGTGAGTGAAACCCCCTGGGGTGTTAGTGCAGGGTACAGGTATGTTCCTCACTGATAGAGCTGGCCACAGAGCCACACCAATGTCCCCAAATTTAGACTCAGAACACTATTCAGCACTAAACCTAGAATCTTTTAATTTCAGTCTCTCTACACAGTTCATTTGCAAACAGGCCAGTTATGAGGTTTGCAGAGTTAAGTATTGCAGGATGATCCTGCATCAGGAAGGTTTAATCCTTATTAAACCAGAGATATTTGCAAGGCAGACCAGGCAGTGTTTCAGATTAATTTAGAGGGAGTGCTGGCTGTCAGCCTCAGCAGAATAGCTCTTTGATTGCAGAGATTTCCAGCTCCAAGCTAAGCTTATGTTGGAACTCAGAGATCAGCTCTTCACCAGGGGCCAGCAGGGACCCCACTGCTCATACCATCAGAAAACATCTTTTCTAGCAAGAAAAATCACAGCGGGGCCTCCTGTGGTTTCTTTCTTTAAAAGGTCTTCTGAGATCCTCTGAGGAATGAGCTTCCACCATGCTCCTGGACACTTGGTCAGAGATGATATAAATGTCCCTGCTGCTAGAGTCATTGCGCCCCTGACCTTCATGGGACCTCTGCTGTGGAAGTGGTAAATGAGACCAGTTGTATGGCTGAGCTGGTAGAGTAGCTACTATCATGCCTGATGGCCCTAGTTCCATCCTCAGAACCCCAGAAGGAGAACACACACACACACACACACACACACACTAATTAAATGTAAAAGATGCACCCAAACATTCGGAGAAAGCTTGTTGGCTGTGAGCGCCTTTGTGTACTGCCTGGAAGCCAGCTTAGCAGGCCCCTTCCTTCTCCAGAGGAAGATTCCCTCTTCACGGTGTTCTTGAGAGTTTCCTAAGTCCTTCTGATCTGCAGAGGTCAGAGAAGTCACACTGGAGCTCCAGATCCACGGGACCCAAATGTGCTTCCTTCCATACCTGCTGTTCTGCTCCTT
The DNA here is from genome assembly GCA_019843965.1 of Rhynchomys soricoides. Classification (NCBI taxonomy): domain Eukaryota; kingdom Metazoa; phylum Chordata; class Mammalia; order Rodentia; family Muridae; genus Rhynchomys; species Rhynchomys soricoides. The sequence goes on along the minus strand of JADRCH010000107.1, from coordinate 2,378,662 downwards.
CCTGGCCTCATGTCCCTCCCTACATAGGACATGGAGGTGGTGCCTTCTGTTGTCTCTCTCTTGTTACACTGTACACACCCCAAGGCTTGCAAACAGCATTCTCTGTAGAGCAGAAATAGCAAGACTGAACCCAACCATTTAACACCCGAAATCCTTTTAACAAGCAAACACACAAGGCAAGCATATATGAAAACAAATGCATATTTACAGAAGCTCCTGCACGATGGCAAATCATGCTGTGTCCCTCAGAATCCTAATTGATTTGCTTGGTTTCTTTTTGTTGATTGGTTGACTTTACAGAGACAGGGTTTCACACGGCCTAGACATCTCAACCTAACTATGCAGCCAAGATAATCCAAAACTCTTGATCTTCTCTGCCTTCACTGCAGAGCTTTCAGCTGTGTACCACTAGGCTAAGTCTATGCGGGGCTGAGATTAGAACCCTAGAGGCCTCATTCACGAAAAGCGGACAGTCTAGAGCTAAGCTACACCCCAGCCTCTGTTCCATCTTCTGAAACAGGGTCTGAAGCAATCCAGGCTGGTTCTGAACTCACTGTATTTTAGCCAAAGATGACCTTCAACTTCTGGGCCTCCTGCCTCTACCTCCTAAGTGCAGGAGTTCTGGGCATGTGTACCAGCTCAGCCCTTTTTACATGTTTCCTGTAGACACCACATATAACCGTTTTTTGTTTGTTTGGTTGGTTGGTTGGTTTTGGTTTTTTTGTTTTTTGTTTGGTTTTGGTTTTGGGGTTTTTTGGTATTAATATTCATTGAAGCAAATTCTGCTGTAGAAAAGTATTGCTTTCCCGTCGTTAGGAGCAGATTGACTCACGGGTACATGTTGGGAGCCTCCAATTTGCACCCTAAGAAAGCTTTTCCTAGCACTAATATATCACTACTTATCTTGTCTATAAAGTTACAGTGTTCAAACCTAAATTACCAAATTGAGCTATATTATACCAACTGACAAGCCTGGAGAGAGCTTATCCACTGTCAGTTCCCCTGTGACCTTTTACATTCTGTCTCCTTGGAAACACCTTGATCATTCTCCTCCTTCATCTTTGTTGCTGATGGAGCCCTAGGCTCTCATGCTGAGCTGCTGAGGCTGGCTAGAGTCCTTTCAAAACTCCACACTGGACTTTACCCATCAACACATTGCAGCCTTGGCATTACTGCTGAGAATAGCATGCTGGGAAAGAGACACTGAGGATGGAATCCTGGGAAAGGGATCCTGAGGAAGGTTCATGGCACTGAGGTGGTGCTTATCATATTGGCAGTGTTGCCAATAAATTTGACATAGGACTGAACTTATTCCAAGGTGATATATTCAAAGTATATTGCTTTGTATTTTTTCTTTAAAGTATACGGATTTATCTTGATAATAATGATAATGAAAACAAAGAAAGAGGCCTGGGGAGACAAGTCAGTGGATAAGTGCTTGTCTTATATTCACAAGGACCTGAATTCAGTTCACAGAGCCCACGTTAAAAAGCCAGGAACTACCTGGGTGTGGTGGTATACACCTTTAATCCCAGCACGTGGTAGGCAGAGGCAGGCAGATCTCTGTGAGTTTGAGGCCAGCCTGGTCTACAATGGGAGTCCAGGACAGCCAGAGGTTTGTTAGACAGAGATACCCTGTCTCAAAAACCAAAACAAAACACAAACAAACAAGCAAAAGCTAGGCACTGTGGAAGGCTTCTAATCCAATCTCTATGAAGGTAGAGACGTGGGCACCTCAGGAGCTTTCTGGTTAGCCTGCTTGGTGATTTCCAGGGCGACAAAAGAGCATGTATCAA
>JADRCH010000107.1:2365163-2376856 GCA_019843965.1 Rhynchomys soricoides | reverse complement strand
TACACACACAGCACACATGCAGCATACACAGCATACACACACACACAGAGCACACATACACACACACAGCACACATGCAGCACACACACAGATACACACAGCACAGATAGCACACACAGCACACACACATGGAAGTATAAGTGCCCACATGCACATGTGTATTCTTTCACACACACATGCACACACATGCACACACACAGCACACATGCAGCATACACAGCATATACACACACACACACACACACAGAGCACACATGTACACACATGCACACACATGCACATACACAAAACAAGCAAAGAACCATCCAGAAGGAAGCACAAAGGCAGCTCTGTGGGCTCCTTTAGCAAAGCCAGAGGGGAGCTCCCTGGTGCAGGCTTGCTCATATTACCAGCATTTTAAATAGTTGATATTCCAGGCCCTTTCAAACTCTGACAAGTCAAGAAACAATATAGTAGGGATTTCCATCACTAATAATTGTGATGGCCAGAGAAACTCAATTTTGTGCTAGGCCTCCATCCTGGCATTTAATTCTTGGAAGATGAGTTACTAGCAAACAACCCTGACTTAGTGACGCCCTCCCAGAAGTGTGCAGACATAACCATTTGCTCTGCTATGGTGAGGACATATATGACTGACCACCATTTGTTTTGGCTTCTGTAACTTGCTTACACAGATACCAAAGGATTTTTTTTGTGTCATCTTAACCTCTTACCTTGACAGGACAGACAGCCTTTCTGTTTGTGCACATATGAAGGTCTTGCCATTTTCACCTTTAAAACACCTCTCCTGCACAGCACACCTGAGCCTTGGCTTTAAGGCTGTCATCCTGCAAGCAGCAAACAAAACATCTTTTAATTAAAATTGGATTGAGTCTGTGGTCTTTATTCCAGGATCTCAAACTGCATAACAGTAATCACACGGTAAGAGTACATCAAAGCAAGATTCCTTCTCATGTCATTTGCATTGGGGTTTGAAGTAAAGATTCCAATTGTTCATTATTTCTACCTTATTTTTCCCTGCTCAAAAATACATTCACAAAATCAGTGTGCTCAGTAACCATTTTTATTAGGGTTGTAACTTGGAGAAATACTATTTTGACAGGTGTCAACTATGGAAGTAGTAAACAGTTCGATTCTGTGGACAGTGACATTACACTATTTTGTCCTCTGCCTTTCTCTTCCTCCCGTGGCATTTGTAAAATGGCACTCTTAGCTGAAAGAACACAGTGGGAGTAGAAGCAGGAGTGGATGGAGGCATTATGTAACAACAGGGCATCTGGGTACTCCTGTGCCCTGCCTCTTCTCTGCTGCAAGCTCTGTTGCTGACCCTGGAGTCCTGAAAGGTCTTCACTGACCCTGAAGGGGTTTTAATGTTGGATGGATCCTGAAAACTGAGAAAGAAACAAAAGAAGAACACATCTATGCCAGTGAGCCTCTTTCTACATTGTTAGAATAAAATCCACCTTCTGGAGTGTTCATGGCAGTGTCCATGTGTATTAAGTTGTACCATAAAGTCCTAAAGTCATTCTAATAAAATTCTGAAACCCATACAGGGTCTAGTGTATACCATGCTTAGCAGGCAATAAACTCCTGATTGGCTAACTATCTCTTTCATCCAAGCATACGTTTCCCAAGTCAAGGATTCGTCTTGGTATTTGTGGACTCTGTGTGCAAATGCAAAGAGATGCTGAAGTTGAGCCCAGGGCTCTGTCCCATGAGGGTCTATAGTGAGCCCAGACTCAATAGACACACAGGTTCAATAGACATAGCCCTTGATGGCCTATGGGCATCTAAGCCACCTGACCTGCAGCATGTGTCTTTTGACCATATTCTTGAATCTGTGATCCTTGAGAGATCCTATCTATTGCATGGTGGCCAGGACATGGGGCCCTGCCCTAAGGACAATCAACAACAGGTGCAGACTGACTATACTGTCCCCGGCATTTGAGTTTCCATGTAAGAAATAAAAATTGAAAATCTACTCACAGGTCTTGATACTACCCCTTACAAAAACATAAGAATTTTGGCTTTCCTCTGATGGCAGGTATAATTTTTTGACTTCTACAAGTCAGTGAATGATGGAGAGATTAAATTTAAAACATTCAATTAGATGGGACAGTAGAACACAAGTGAATCAAAGGAGAGAGTGATATATTTGTGGTTAAAGATTTAAGTGGGGATGGGGCGACTTCCCACTTTATGTGGGAAGAAGATTAAACAAGCCTAAGTATGCATGAAGAAATGGTATGGAAATTCAGTAGTTGTAAACTACTTTTCAAATTTTTATATATTAATATTATATATATTAATATATTAAAATATGTTAAAATTAGATAGATGATAGATAGATGGCTAGATATACAGACAGACAGATAGATAGAATTTGTTTTAAGGGAATTAGAGGAGAAAAACACTGTATTAGCAGACAACGCTCTTTCTCAAAGAGGCAGGTTAATCAATTGAAAAATCTCAGTGCCTGGCACAAGATGCTTCAATACAAATTATTGGTCAGGGAGACCCAGAGACACTTAAAATAACTCTTTATAATACCATTGCTCTTGGTTTCCCACCATAACCAGATGATAAAAACTTAATGCTAAAGATAACGCTCACTTTGTATGCAATACATAGAAAAACCAAACTCAAACTGACCAGGAAAATCTCTACCAATTGACCAGCTTTCATAGTGCTGAAAGGTGGTAGGCAGACTTATGGGAAGAAAGGCATCATTGGTCTTATCCAGGGCTGGATCCAGCATCCTATAACACTGACCTGTTGGCAAGATGTACCCATTGGTGCAATAGTGGAGAATAGGTTAGGGGGATAACCAGCTACTTTCCTAACAAATGTAAAACCAGCTCCAGAGAAGTAATTTCACTCCTGGTTCTTTAAACCTGCACAAAGCTCATGACTGAGGAGCTCATAGGCTCTGGGTGGGAGAATAGCCATAGCTGTTTTGGTAAATAGACATGTTGTCAAAGGACACTCTCTATGTTTATACTTGCAGATTTGTTCCACTCTCCACTGTGCTTAGAGAAGCCACTTTTTGCAGTGAGCAGTGGTTAGTGACTCTTAACTTGTCCAAGTGTTGCGTACAAGGAACCGGGTATTCAGCTGTGGATGGATCATCCCCATCAACTGTCCACCACCAGAGCTCAGGGAACCTCTCTGAGGATGGGTCAGAACCAGTGTAAGACCCGCTGGATGAGGAAGAGAGCTATGAAAAGCAGTCCTCTGCACAGGACATGACTGTGGCAACCACTCACAGGAGCTGTGTCTACCTTCTCAAAAGCTGTACAAGATCAAGCCAGTCCAAATTCCAGTGGGTAGCGGAGGCCCACAGACCCACCCCTAAATCTGAAAAGCTCTTAGTAGTTGACAGAGGCCAAGGAATGAAGAGTCATTCTCCTTTGAGGATATGGTCATGCTGGTGGGTTGTTCATACTTAGGTTGATGGTCTCACACCCATGTATATATGGGCACACACTACTAAGACACAGGGGCTTATAAATAACAGAATAAAAACAAGTATAAAAATAAAAATATATTATTTTAAAAGATTTTGTCAAATTCCATAAGGAGAAAAAGAAAAGAAAGGTCAGAGCAATATGAGGAAAAATGATTGTCACCACAGCTGAGAAGAACAGAAGGACAGAAAGACACTGAAAGAGAAGAAGGAACCAGCCCTGGGCATCAATCTTGCTGGCCCAGGGAGGGCAACTGGGAGCCTTGACAAAGTTGGTTAGGTGTTGTTGTTGCTGTAATGACTGTAGGTCTTTCTCCCCTCTGAATAGAACTGGGAATTGAGCACTCATGAAAAGGCTGCTCACTAAGAAAGCCCCATGGAGAACTGAGAGATCTCAAGCACAATGGAATGTACAAATCATATTATGGAAACACAAAGCTGAAAAGTCAAGACAGACTCTTTAAAAAACCAGTAGCTGAATAGATTAGAATAGTTGAAACATCAGACGAAGGAATTAAACCCCAGTTCCAAGAATATTCAGTGGTCTCAAAGAGATGCCAAATAACAAAAATGAAAGAAGTAAATTCAAGACATGGGTAGGAAATTGAACATACAAGACACACACACACACACACATACAGAGAGAGAGAGAGACAGACAGACAGACAGACAGACAGACAGATACACACACACACACACAAAGAGAGAGACAGACAGACAGAGAAATAGATTCAGACAGAAAACCAAATGGAAGTATTGGAAATAAATGCCTAATAAATTAAATGCATTTTGATTTATTAGTGGAAAACATCATCAATATACTAGGGCAGGCAGGAGGAAGAGTGTCAGGGATTGACAACAAGGCTGAAGAATGATGTATTGAAGCAACAATAAAGAAAATATAATTAGTAATCTGATCTACATTATATGAGGTCACTAGGACATGATGAAGAGACCAACTTCACCAATCTTGGTGTTAAAGAGGAAACTGAGATCCAGAATGAAAGCATAGAAAAGTACTCAATAAAACTTTTGCAAAAAAAAAAAAAAATCGAGAAGGGAAAATGAGCACCCAGGTATAGAATGATCTGGAGTTACAGACAGACATATGTAGAAATAACACCTCCATGTCCTGTGAGAGGTTAAAATTCAATAGCAGAAAGCAAATCTGTTAGTTGCTTTTTTGTTGCTATGAAAAGACACCATAACCAAGGAAACTTATAGAAGAAAACACTTACTGGGGCTTACAGTTTCAGAGGTGAGTTTATGACCATTGCAACAAAGAGCATGGCAGAAGGCAGACAGGCAGGCATGACACTGGAACAGTAAGTAATTGAGCGTTTACATCTTATTCACAAACACTAGGCAGAGAGGGCTAATGGTGAGGGCTTTTGAAACCTCAAAGACCATCCCCAGTGTCACACTTCCTCCAACATTTCCTAATCTTTCCCAGATCGTTACACAGACTGGGGACAGACATGGGATAAGCCCATGGGGGTCATTCTCATTCAAACCACCAGAGACAAGTGCCAAGTGACTCACAAAGACCCTCTATAAAGATGACAACAAATTTCAGCAAAAATTCTGAAGGACTAAGGTATTTCGAACCCTGAAACAAAACACTGCTAATAAAGACTACAGAATTCTCCAACACATTTAGACAAGAAATAAAGGCTGCTTGTGAGGATGCAAATTAGATCAGCCACTATGCAAGTAAGTTGGAATTTCCTAAAAAACAAACAAAAAACTAGAAGTAAATCAGTTTGATCATTCCTGTGAATGCACCTAAGGGAATCAAAGGGAGCACACCCCAGAGATACCTGAATACCCATGCTCAACACAGCAATACTTACAGTAGCCATCACTGATCGACCTAGTTGTCCATAAATGGAACAGTAAATAAAGACAGACACAGGGCTGGCAAGATAACTCAGCAGGTAAAGGCTCTTGCTGTGAAGCCTGAAGACCTAAGGCTGGTCTCTCATGGTGAGAGGAGAGAACTAACTCCCATACATTGTCCTCTGACTTCCACACATGTAATAATGCCGTACAACTGCCCCCCCACCACACATAGATAGCATTCATCCATAAAGAAAAATAAAATCTTGTCATTTGCAAGAAAATGAATTCAACCAGCGGCCAACATATTAAGTCAAGTCAGGTGGATTCAGAAAGACAAATACTGCATGTTTCCACCAATATTACTTCTTTAAAAAATATTTTATGTGAATGGGTGCCTTACCCATATTTATGTGCACCACATCTGTGAAGTACCTGGAGAAAATGTTTGTATCTCCTGGGACTGGAATTACAGATGGTTATGAGCCACCATGTCAGTGCTGGAGATCAAACCTTGATCTTCTGGAAGAGCATCTAGTTCCCTTAACCTCTGAACCAGCCTCACTGATAAGTCTTTGAAAGAGTCATCCAAGCAGAAGAGGCATATTTGGGAAGTGAAGGGGAACAAATGAGGGGGTGGCTGAAAGTCACCTTGTGGGTTCTGGGAACTAAACCAGAGATCTTTATGAAGGCAACTAGATAGCAACTCTATGAGAGCTCTTAGCTACTCACCATCTCTTCAGCTCCAACAAATACATTTTAAATTGTATTTGTCCTGATTTTGATTGAGAAGCTCATACATGCATATAATGTGTTCTAGTGAAACTTACCCCCCTTCCCTCCATTCTAAATCCTACCGTCATCCCACCTCCACATTTTCTTCCCATCTTCTGAGGCCATCTTGGGCCTATGACCTCTCTCTCCCTAGATTCCAGGCTCCAGATGATAGCATTGGTTTCAACTTGTGGAGTAGGATTTAAGTCCAGCCAGAAAATAGTTGGTTGCTCCCATGTCATTGGTACCTCAGCTCACAGCACTTGAGACAACATGAACAAGTTCTGCCCAAGTCAGCATGGAGAGGAGACGTGGTTATGAAGTCCTATCCATTACCAAGAAGCTCTTGCCACTGGAAGCTGCAGGAAAATGAAGAGTCAGTATTTTTAAGGTTGTGGCCTCTAGTATGTTGATGACACAGCAAAATTATATGGACAACACAAATTGTATTTGGTGTGTGTGTGTATGTGTGTGGGGGGGGGAGAGAACACAAGGTTGGATGGATAGGGATGGGAGGGTGGATCTGAGAGGAGTTGGAAGAAGTCGGTGAATATGATAAGAATATTCTATGAACGTCTCAAATAAGTAATTAAAAAATGAGGACAAAACAGAAAGCCTTGTAAGTGTGGACTCTTTTCCTGTCTCTTAACCCACGGCTTCTGCAGTTCTCAGGAGTCACTTCAGGGTGAGTCCTCCTTCCTCAGTGAGATGTCTCTAGAAACGCCCCCAAGAGACGTGCTCAGAGGCATGTTTCCTAGACAATTTCAAAATCCAGGCACATTGACAATGAAGGTGAGCGAGCATGGTGTGAGACCCTAATCACTGCACGGTATAAAATCACATTTGCCATCTCAATGGGCTTAGAATCAGTTAAAGCTAGAAATATAATTGAGAATGTTATAAACATCATCAAATTAGCAGGAGTTAGCGATTCAATCATTTTGAAAATACAGCTCAATACCAAAATCTAAGGTGTGCTGCCAAATGCACACATTTCACAAAGTGAGAGCATACTGAGTTTCACAGAATTTTCCAAGGATGAAAATCAAGTGCTGTTTATTTTTAAAGAAGGAATCATTATGAAAATTTCATGCAATTACCAAACTACAAAATTTTATGCAAGTACTGACTAGCGCCCTACTTTATTATTCTGCTGTTACAGAATTGCATCATGTGAACAGGAAGAGGATGCTACAAAATGACACAAAAGCATGCAGCTTCATGTGATTGGGTTTACAAGCAGGGTCCCCAGCTTCCCAAATCGTGACAAAGAATCCCTTCCTCTCATTATGCTCTTCATGTGCATGGGGGACCAACAGCCTTCTAGTTCTCAATGAATAAATGGTTTCCATGAAAGGGGTGAATCATTCAAGGGGAAACTCAGAAAATCCTCTCTTTTGTATTTGCTGCTGTTATTCCCAAGTACCTGTCACCAGCACAAGTTGGACAACTGGGCACAAACCTTACTCAGAGGCTCTCAATTCCTTCTGGGCACTTTCTTTGTGCCATTTTTATTGACTAAGGATTAAGAATTACAGACCTTCAGAAGTGGTTGTCACTGACATGGGGAGCTTAGCTGACAGAGTGATGATACAAGACATCAGGGTTATCATCCTGAGTACAGCCTGAAAGAGGCTCAGGTGACAATGAGGAGGCGGATGGCCACACACGGTGTAAGCTGTCCAAGGGATAGAGCTATCACTACAGCTGTGCTATCTTATGCTTAGTGAAAGGACTTAGGTGGCTTAGGAGCCCTTGGCTCATCTCCTTAAAGGCATGTTGTGCCATGAATCAGGTTCATTTCCCAGTTGTAGGAGGGGAGCTTGTGTACAGCTCCCCCAAGAGCCCCACTTCATTGAAAGGCAGGAAGTGGATGTTTTGGTTGGATGGCTGTTCACAGCTCAGAAACACCTCAGTGTGGTTCTGTGTGGTTTTTCCAAAGGAGGACAATGACAAACTAGCACAGGCATTGCTCAAAAATAGAATGAGGGGGCCAGCAAGATGTCTCACAGAATAAAGTGGTTTGCCACTGGGTTCACTTCTTTGGACTGTAGGATAGAAAGACAGAACTGACTCCCAGAATTTGCCGTCTAGTCTCCACACCCATGAGCAACCACATACACACAGACAATTAAATAAATAGGTGCTCAAAAGAAAAATATACTTATAAAATCAAAAATGCAAATATTCTCCCCCACCCATAATCATTTCCCTGGCAACAGAAGAAAAACTGTGTTGAGATATTGAATGATCATGGAGGTAGCATGCGCTGTGCATCACAAGGAACCCACTAAACAGTTGCAAAGTCACCAGAGAATCTTGCCTTTCTGAGCAGGTGAGCAGGGGCAGCCTCTGTGTCAAGTGTGCACGCACTAGAGTCGTACAGTACTTAGGACACACAGTGGCTAAGGAGCAGAGATCTTACCATTTGCACACATCACACAGACTACGTGTGTCTGAAAACTGCAGTAACATTGTGCTCACTAATCGGCTTGATCCACAGAAACAGGCTACCTGTCTTTACAGCATGAAATCATCTTGAAATGCCAGGCCAGGCCCTCCCTGGAGTCAGGCTCCCACCTCCCACAGAGCCTGGGTGCTGCCCTACCTGACAATGACTCTCCAGAGAACTAGCTCCTGGATTCTGAAGAAAGATGTTCCTATGTCAGAAGGTGTTGGGAGCCGCCTGAGCACCCACATCCGCCATTACAAGATGGCGCCTACATTCGGCCGAGGACAAGTTGTAAACAGGCTAGTGCGCATGCACCTGGTAATTTTCCACTTCAGAGTCTCAGCCTCTCTCGTGGCGGCATCTGGCCTGGTGTGCGGGAGCCAATGGGGAAGCTCCATGTCCCAGGCAAGCGCTGTGACCCATATAAAGGGCGAATATTCTATTGTTCTGTGTCTCCACTCGTGGCAAGCTTATGCTCTCCCTCTCAAGATGCATTGAAGCTTTACTGCAGAAGGATCCTATGTGTGCCGCGTCGTTCTTGCTGGCGAGACCGTAGAGCGGGACAAGAAGGTTAGCCAGGGGATTTATTTAACCTTTAAATACATTTACATTCATCCAAAAAGATGAAAATGGAACAATTTCATGCTTCCTATAGTAAACATTCAGCGAGAAGGAAGGACTGGAGGGTCTCTACTTCCACTTCACAGCAGGACTGAGCCCCTGACTTTCACCTACATTTCCTTATGTGCAGTTTATCAAAATGGATCCTTGGATGCATAAGGAAGAAGACTAAACAGGAGGGAAATCATCCCTAGGGTGGCCAAGGGTGAGACTCAGCCTCCAGCTTGCTGAGGTCTCTGATGCTGTAGCAGGTCAAGCAGAAATGCCCCCTGATGCTGGGAAAGTGACTCGCTCATCTGTCTGGACAGTTGATGGCCTCTCAGGTGCCTTCAAAGGCTGTCTCCAGAGCACAAGCAACATTTAAATTTCAAGGGCAATTGCCAGTCATGTCAGAAGCTGGAAGCTTAGACGGTTAAAGGGGCCCTAAGCTCTCAGCCAGCAAAGGATCTTAGTCCCATCGTGTAGAAACTAAATAATGCCTGAGAGCAGAATGCACAGAAGCAGCACTCAGAGCAGAAGCTGGTCTTCTGATAACTGTGAAGAAGCCTCATCAGGAAGCAAACAGTGAGCAGACACAGCCTGTCTGCCATGCTTTGTCAGGACAGTGTGCTGTGCTCCAGATAAAGCCAGCAGTAGAGAAGGAAGATGCTGCAGAAGGAGTGGGCTGAGGTGTCTTTTAGTCAGGTTTGAAAACGCTGGGCAGCAGCTGAAGTCACAGACAGGCCAGAGCCAACAGGGACTGTTGACCCTGTCTTCTCCCTTTACTCTCTGCTGTACTACACATGTCTTCTTGTCTCATTCCCCTGTGACTAGCAAGGAGGACCTTGTTTCTATTCCTAGGGGGTATTCCATTCTGGGATGGGACTCACTCACAAGAGAGGTTAAGTACAGGCATTCTGGTATTTTTGTTCCTAGAAATGCAGTCCACTGGAGCAAAGCAGGATGTTTGTAGCGGGCACATGGCAGATTCCCTTGTAAACATGAGTTCTCAACCTGGGCAGCTCTAGATCCCAGAAATCTTGTGTTCACTAATAGAGTCTGTTTTCTCCATTGGAGTGCTCATAAATTTCCATCTGTAAACTGTACGATTCATCTAATCTGACAAACTCAGTCATCTGAAGCATCCCTGTGGAGAATTCCTAAACAGGGATGCTTTACGTCGGCTGTTGTGAGCACAGCAGCTGGACACAGGGCTGTGATGTGTGCAGAAGAAAGCTTGGGTTGGCTGGTAACAGCCTGGCATTTGCCTGTTCATTTCATTGTCAGCCAGAACTGCTCATTTTGTTCCAAAGAGGTTAATAGCTGAAGAGCACAGTCTGAAGTCAAGGAGCCATGTTCTGCAAAACCAGATGTGACTTGAAACTCACAAATGCCTTTAACTTTGGGCTTTTATTGGGTCAATCATTTGTTTCTGGATAGACATCAAGTTCTTTCTCTTCTGTTCCCACTGAAACCTGAAATAACTTCTGGTAAATCTGATCTCTATGGACACATATGCAGGAAATTCAGTGCCCAAATGACCTTAAGTAGACATTACTCATATCATCACCATCATCATCATCATCATCATCATCATCATCATCATCATCATCTTACAGTAAGAATCCTGCTCCACCTATCACCATTAATGAACTCTTAAGTCATGGGACCAGAGAACCCTGTGGGGTGAAGGGAGCAGGAGGAGCAAGAGTTGGGTTGAGGTGTGTCTAAACCCTGAGATTGGCAGGAGTAGGATTATTCCCCCTTCAACCCTAAACCCTCACCCCCCCCCCTTTTTTTACCATTTTCTCTCTCTTTCCTACCCCCATTCTCTGTCCTGTTACAGCCTCCTGAAGTAAGTTGGCCTCATTCCACCTCCTACCCTCTTTCTCTGTTCTTTAAAATCAACATCAGCCAAATTGAGATGAATTGGTGCTTAGGACCACTTCTAATTCAGGGGTTTTCATAGCAGGAAACATGCTATCTTAAAGGATCAGGTTAGGATTGTTATATTCTCCAGGGTTTCTGTAACTACATATGCACTTTTGATACACTTCATAAGTGAAGTCTGAGTTCACGTTTAGCGATTGGATTTGTCACATTTGCTTAAGCCCTTTATCTTAGGACACATGACTTTTTCTTTAGTCCTATCGGGCTATGCCACTTAAAACAAACCCAACTCAGCAATTTCTTAATAAGTTGGGATTAAGTTCTATGGATGGTGCAGCCTCTGTAGGATCAGAGCGACACATTGTGATTGTCAGAGGAGGTATTGAGACTCCTCAATAACCTTAACTGCTGTTAACCTTCTCTCTCATACACATGTTAACCTTCTCTCTTGTACACATGTTAACCTTCTCTCTTGTACACATGTTAACCTTCTCTCTTGTACACATGTTAACCTTCTCTCTCGTACACTTGTTAACCTTCTCTCTCGTACACATGTTAACCTTCTCTCTTGTACACATGTTAACCTTCTCTCTTGTACACATGTTAACCTTCTCTCTTGTACACTTGTTAACCTTCTCTCTTGTACACATGTTAACCTTCTCTCTTGTACAC
>JADRCH010000107.1:2327549-2365153 GCA_019843965.1 Rhynchomys soricoides | reverse complement strand
CTTCTCTCTTGTACACATGTTAACCTTCTCTCTTGTACACATGTTAATCTTCTCTCTTGTACACTTGTTAACCTTCGCTCTTGTACACATGTTAACCTTCTCTCGCGTACACATGTTAAAAGAAGTTTGCATGCCCCCCGCCCATGTCGAATGATATAAACACAGCATTTGTTTTCTGTGGGTCATCTCCACATGTGGATTAGATCTCTCATGGCTTAACAAATCTGAAGTTGAGAGAACTCCCAAGCCACGCTGCTAACATTGTTGGTTAACTTCTTGATTGAATTCTGTGCTAAAGGATTTTGTCATAGCTCTGAGACAGGACACCTCCTGGACACACAGAAAACACTGTTGAGTCTTAATGGAACAGAAGGTTCCTGCCTCATTTTCACAAGGTAGAAGCGACTCAGGTCCATGGGACATCCTGTTCTCCATTAAGAGCTCACAGCTCTGAGGTCTCAACACTAATTAGGGGCAAATTCAAAATATAGAAAGAAGAAAGATTTCTTCTTTTACTCCTTAGTTTTGCTATCTGGCAGTGGAGTAAACTACTTCCATTATTTTTTAATAGTCAGTTCAATTCCATCTTTCCTAGAGGCCTCATTGTGCAAATGGAAGAAAAAACCTAAAGTTTTCATCCATTTACCTGACTTTTGACAAAAACGATTCCAATTGTGTAACATCTTAATTCAGGAAGCCGTCCCTCATCAGAATCTATAATAGACATTTAAGCCATGAGACCTAACAGTAATTTCTCAACTCTTCCTTGGTCACAGAATTCTAGGCTTTATCTGTCTACTTAGTTATTATGGAGTCCAGAGGACTCCAACTGGTACTGAAACAGAGCTGTGCAGATATAAAGCTGTCACACGAAAAAAATGAGTACTAGCAAGTGTCCTGGGAATTTTAGGGATCTGAATCAGATACCACACCAGAAATATCCCAGGACCAATCAGAAAGGCTACTGGCCTCAGCCTGGTGAAGGAGAAAACAGACCTCCCATGCCTCTGTCCCAGCCTCAGACTGGTGAGAGAGTAGAACTCCCATGCTGTTTGCCCAGCCTCAGAGGGAACAGACCTCTCATGCCTTTAGGGAGGCAAAATGACTCAGCAGAAGTTCATGGTTATTTAAGCCTCACTATGGAGAGAAAGATGTCCTCCCCTATGGGAGATAGTTAGCCCTCAAAGAAGCTGAAAACTTCAGCAAGCAACTGTTCTTCAAACAACTTACCATTCTCTGAAGGTAAACAGCTAGGAATTCTTCCAGGCAGCTTGAGAGCCAATCCAGAGTTCATGAGATTATAAAAAGACAACCAAACTTTTGTTTTTCTTTTGAAAAATATGTCTACCATTGGTACGCCTTTTTAAAAAGGCGGTGTATGTGTTCTGTGAGTCAGAAGAGAATCCACAGACATACGTACTATGTCCTGCAGGTGCTGGGGCGAGCTCAGTATCCCATGCTCAGTGCTGGCTCACCATGAGTCCTAGCCTGAGTCCCTCTTTCCAAAGAGATCATGGTCCCCTAGAGAGAACCTATGAGGGCCCAAGAACCTCTCTCCTGAGCAGCTCACTCACACTCAATCTGGAGCCTCTGGTTCTTTTACTGCTTTGGGAAAGTGGGAGCCAGGGGTTGAAAAAAGTTTATGTAAATCTAGGCTTGAGGGAAGTGGGTATTATTTTCAGTTTCAAACCTTTCTTTATTTTATTTTTTAAAAACAAGTTACATTTTTTTCATGAGAAGAAATTACCATTCAGGCCCACTCTGGGCAATGTTCATAAATGAGATTTAATGTCTCAACTTTTGTTTGAAGGCTTACAGGGTAGAAGTCTTCATCCATCTTTTTCTTTGAAGTTGAGGTTAAATTGCACCTCCCAGGTTGTGTGCTTCAAGACATCACTGCAATTTAACAAATCAGTTGGTGTTTGATGAGGGGAAGTTTTACAGATGCTTAGGAGAAACCAAAGGGCTCTCTTCAGAACGTGGCATACCATGAGCAAAAGGGTAGCTTATTAAAAGATCAGAGTGATAAAGGCAGGGGCAACTCCTCACTCTGCTCACTGCATATTGAACTGTTCACAGAGGGGGCTACGCCATTGCCACCTATCAGAGCACGTTGCAAATGGCTTTCCTATTCTCCATGTAGTATGTAACCATTAGGTAATTCCCAGCTGAGATTTCTGTCTGTTATGGATATGTCCTGTGTAATGCTCTTCTCCCAACTATGGGCTGACTCCCTTTCTCTATTGAGCTTTTTGGCACCAAGATGTCTTTAGGGTGGGCTGTCTATTGAGTAATTACAACATCAAATTCATTCTGCTTCTTGTCAGATATGTGGTCAAACATTCAGTGGTTAAAAGTAGTTCACTATGACAGCACTAAGAAAATATTGTATTTTATGGGCAATGCATGAGGCTTTGGGGTTTTTCTGTATTCTCATCCTGACTTTAATGGTCAGGGCTCAGACACAATTGCAACCATACCTTTTCCTAGGACCTCTATATTGCTGGCTGCTTCCGGCAATTTTAACTGAATCACAGCCTGCCCCCAGAAATGTCCTCCAGAACAGCTTTCTCAGCCTCAAAGACCAGAGATTGTTGGGAACAAGCAAAAGAAATGTATTCTAAGAACTACCATTAGGTTTTCAGACTCCATTGAATCATTGGGAGAAACACATTCAAGGTCCCAGGCCTTAGGGAAGCTAGGGACTTCCCTATAGCTGAACAGCTTCTGTTGTAAACAGTTGTCTGAGTCCAGACATCTCAAGGACAACTTCTCCCTCTTGAAGGCAGGGTCAAAGAAGTTCATGCTCCCAAGGCCCAGGAAGGAAGACCTATCCCACTTGTCCAAATATTTTCTTAACTGTCTGTTAACTGGTAAAGAATATAGAAACTGCAGTTATCTAAACCAAGATGCGTAAGTTGCAAAAAAGAAAAAACAAACAATTGTCTTCTAAAGTGAGTTTTCTCAGCTTCCACCCTGAACCCAACAAGATAGCACCTCTGTGCTATGGGATGGAGGAAGGTCTTCCTTTCTCAAGTGATTCTTACTAGAAATGTTCTTTCTAGCCCCACCCATAGGCATGTCTTAGATAATTCCAGATCCAATCCATTAGACAACCAAAATAAACCATCATAGACTAACTGAAAAGGCTGGGTGGATTTGCATCAAAGACACTGTCTTTAGTTGGTTGGTTAGTTAGTTAGTTAGTTAGTTAGTTAGTTGGTTAGTTAGTTAGTTAGTTAATTAGTTAGTTTTAACACTTAATTTGAAGAAGACTGAGGAAGGTATAAGCTTGTAAGAATGGCTGATCAAAGGTTTGACAAAACTGAATGTCTACAGACATTGACTTTGTTAGGATAAGCAACCACTGTTCTGTCAATGAACCCCACCTTTTCAGTGAGCCTGTGCAAACATCTGTTTTGTCTAATCGCATAATGCTGGGGTGGATAGAAGGGTCTTTGTGTAGTAACTCTTCCAAGCCCATGACTCAGAGATCTGGAATTGTCTCAATGAGCTTCAAACAACAAGTAGTGTTTTAAAGAAAAAGACAATAAAATTTATGAGCCTGAACTCAATCCCATCTACACATGAACTGTAAAGGGAAGTGGAAGCTTTGGTCTTCAGATGGCTGTTCTCTTAGTTCCTTTTCTGTTACTGTAACAAAATACTTGGAGAAGAGCAATTTGTAGGAGAAACTGTCAGATGCCATGCAGAAGGAACTGATGTGGGCCAGTGAGCTTCCTAGAGACTGTCTAACCATTTTGCACTGCCAGGATGGATGTACCTTGGAGAGATATAGCTATGTAAGGTTAGTCTCTGGATTGCTTCATGCTGCTTTTATGCCTTCTCTATCTAGCATGGTGTGAATGGTCATGGGGAGACCCTCACTGCCTATAGTCCAGTGTTATTGCTTCTTAGGAGACAGTCCACTTTATTGGCCAATTTTCCTGCATGTCACTATGAAGATGAACTTTCATAAAATAATATTGTTTAGATGAATTAATGATTTTACAAAATTCTTGATTTGATTTAAATAGTTTTAGGAATTAGGATAGTTGTTAAGAAAAATTAAAGAGATGGTTTAGGTTGTTTTACCAGGAAAATATAAGAACTAAGAGTAAAATGTGTCCCCTCCTTACAGAGTAACGCGGGCTGCATTGGTTAGAAAGGAAGGACAGTGAGATTTTGTGAACTACGAGCACACAACTGTACTTTGGAGAGTAAATAGTCTTGGAACAAGTTAATAATCAAAGAAAACATTTGCTCCAGGATGGGTCTGAGTTCCTTGATCTTGTGATCTACAGATGTGGTAACAGATTTCAGTGTGCACCATGAAAAGACAGAGTTATGAACAAAGAGTAAATAATTCTATTATAAATATAAGAATGCAGAATAGATACTTAGTTTAGCTGAATGAGGCATCAAAAATAAGATGGAAGATAGATGATCTGTTTCTTGGTAAATACCTATAATCATCAGCTAAGCCCAGGGAAAATCTTGCTACTATGAACTGGCTTGCTTATACTTTGTTAATCAATGACCAAATAATTATTGCTTTGGGGTTAATGTTCAGTTAGGTATGAATTTCAAAAGAAAGATATATAATCAATAATCCTCTTGTAATTTTCTTTTGCATGGTGATTTTAATCTGTTTTGAAGAGTATGTTTCGTGGTAGATGTTGTTGGAGAGTGTGTAACGTCTAGCTAATGAGGTCTTTTTTTCTTGTGTAGACAATTTTTGTCTTAGATAATATACAAAGGCTCAGAACAAAAGACAGATGCTGAAGCTTGTTGGAGCTTGATTCATCCACCGTGTGTGTGTGTGTGTGTGTGTGTGTGTGTGTGAGAGAGAGAGAGAGAGAGAGCGTTGTGTGAGTGTGAGCATATGTGTGAGCGAGTGTGTGTGTGTGAGTGTGTGAGTGTGTGTGTGAGTGTGAGTTTGTGTGAGTGTGAGTGTGTGTGAGCATGTGTGAGTGTGTGTGAGTGTTAGCGTGTGAGTGTGTGTGAGTGTGTGTGAGTGTGTGTGAGTGTGTGCGTAGGTGTAGGTGTATGAGTGTGAGTATGTGTGTGTGAGCATGTATGTGAATATGAGTGTGTGTGCATGAGTGTGTGAGAGTGTGTGTGTGAGTGTGTGTGTGAGTGTGTGGGTGTGAGTGTGAATATGTGTAGGTGTGTGAGTATATGAGTAGTTGTGTGTGTGTGTGTGATTCTTTTCCTCTTTTTCACTGCCAACAGAGAATTAAGTGGTTTTTTTGTTTGTTTGTTTGTTTGTCGAGTTTTATTCCATCAGAGAAAACCCTGTTGAGTGATTGATTGCCAACTCCACGTCTTTCCTCAGTGTACCTGACATCAGGCTACCTGACCTTGTTGAAGCTGACCTTTGGCAAGGAAGGGTTGATTTTGGTTCACAGTTCACAGTTCTAGTCTGCTACTGGGAGAAGTCACAATGGCAGAGCCTACTCTGCATCCACAGCCAAGAAGCTGCTGGGTAGCTGAATGCAAACTCTCCACATTCACAGTCCAGGATCCATGTCCAGGCAATGGTCTCACCCACAGGCAAGATGGGTCTTACCATGCCAATTAATGTAATAACATTCCCAGAAGCCCACCTCCTGGGCGATTCTAGGTTCTGTCAAATTGACAATCAACTTTATTACACTTATAATAGTGTCACTGGCAAATGACAGGTGATTCAGTAGCTTATATCAGAAGTCTTCATGGTTGGAGAGGGTCCATCACAGCTGAATTTCTGGATTCTCTTCTAACTCAAGGCTATTGTACTGACTTCCCATTGTCTTTGAACTGCCAGATGGGGCCTCTTTCAACTGCTAGGACACCTCAGGTGCCTGCTGCATGGTCTTCCTCTGCAAGCCTCAGCACAGATGTCTTCAAACTCAGTAGAAGGATCTCAACTCCTGAGAGGAAAGTCTCATGTGAGCTGATGATAACGTGAGAACACATGGCCCACTAACTCAGGGCCCACCACACTCAAGGGAGGGACCACTCCGGGTATTCACCTCAGATCTCAGCAACCTTAAGTTTGCATTACAGTTCTGTCTGTGATGGTGCTGTAAATGACCCCTGGACCTCAAGGCCTGAGGCAGGATGGAGAGAGGAGTCACTTAGCCGAACAATCCCTGCAGACTGCTTTGCTTCTATTTTCCAACCAAAATGACAAGAAGCACAATGGTGGCTGACTCTATTTGTGTTTCTTGTATCTTATTTTCCCATCAGTTCATCAATTTATCCAGCCATTCATTCACATACTCATTTGCCGTATACCAGGGTCTGGGATAGATGATGAGCCTGCAGCAGTGAACAAAACTAATCCAACCTTGATATGGGCACCTGTATATACTCACCCTTAAATCTGAAGCCATTCCCATTGCACACAGAAGAACAGAAGTGAGTGGACTATTTCAGTAACCATAAAGCCAGATCGATATAGTCCATCATGTGACAGTGACCCTTCAAGGTGAGTGATATTTTATCCTAACAATTACAATGATAGCAATATAAAATTTCAAATTAATTTGTTCACATCATACAACACAGTATATCAGCCATTCTCATTAAACTTGGCAGTCTCACCTGTGAGATGGCTTTCAAATATAACATTGGGTCATATTTATGAACTTAAACACAAACTACTACATCATTGTGATGGTAAGTGCTAACTGGAAACGTAACAGGATCTACAATAATCACCTGGGAGATGGGTCTGTTGCCATGCCTGTTGGGGAATTACCTTAATTTTATTCATTGACATTGGAAGACCCACTGACTGTGTGTGGAACCATTTCCTGGGCTGGGATCCCAGCTTGCAGAAGTGGGGAAAAATCTGAACAGCAGTATGTACCTATTAGGTCTTTGATCTTGATTACGGATGCGGTGTGACAAACTGCTTCAAGCTCTCGCTGCAGTTAGTTCCTCAATAGGATGGTCTGTGCCCCTGAACTGTAATCCAGAAACAACAACAACCCCTTTCTCTCTAAGTTATTTTGTCTGAGTATTTTGTCATAGCAACAAGATAAGAAATCAAGTCAATATTTAAAGCACACGAACACACACAGACTTATAAAATTAATTACATACCATGGGGAAAGTATCTCAACCTTAAGCACTTATATTTAATATAGAGCAAAAATATGATTGTTCTAATAAAGTTTCAGAGGCTTGTTCAGTCCCTCAGAGAATTATTAAATTAAAGAGAAATGCCTTAGCCTCCCTGACTGTAAAATTGATTTAAATATTAATAAGGATTTAGAAATTCCACAAAAAGAACCTTCCACTCACTCACATGGCTTCACACTCCAGAGACTGCTGTTTCCTACCTGATTCGAACCCTTCTCTGTGAAGTGGTGTCCCCTCTGACCCTTCTGCATCTTAATGCAACTTCAGGTCATGTCCATTCCACAGAACCTCCTGTGAACAACGTGAAAGAGAAGTTTACACACAAGTCAGCTTCCCAGGAGTCAGAAGTGGATGCATGGGTCCCCTTTAGGTCCAAGCTTACTCTGTGTATCAAATATATGATAATTATCCATCAATTAAATATAACCCTTTAAATGTCCCCAAGGTTCATACCCAATGTAGAACTAAAAGCTTTGATTCTGCTGCTGCCTGCCCTGCAGATATCTGCCAGCTCTTAGATCATGTTTAAATCATTATCTTCCATTCTGTTCTTTTGTTCCATTTTGTTCTTTTGTTAATATTCACTCATCTTAGATATGTATAAGTTTTATATCTTATTGCATGTTAGACTTCTAATTTATAAAATCTTTAACTAGTTTTTTAAGTTTTTCACTCAGTACAATAGCACAGAATGTTCCTTTAACATAGTACCTCTTTAACAAACACCTTTGCATACATGAATAAACACAGGCAGACAGGTACTTCCCTTGGCAGGAAAAGCAAGCCTTATACTGTTCACTCTAAGTCATTTCTCACAGGGAAAAGCAGAATTGACTATCTGCAGGCCCAGCTGCTTTTACAGAGAAATTCTTACTTTGAAACACATGGTCTGACAAAAGCTGAGAGACAAAATATGCTTGAGGTCCCCAAGCATGTTGGGGACCTCAAGCATATTTATCAGTTTGAACTTCTCAATGAACAGCCTGCTATGAGTCCTTTCATCATTTTTTCTGTTTATGGACCTGGGTCTTGTTCAGAACTGTTTTTATGGTCATTTAATGAACTCCACTATCAGAGAGCTCCAGACTCCCTTTCCTTTCAGGTTTGCAAGAGACCGAACTGAAGTTATGATTTCATCCTGAATTTGTGTCCCCACTGTCCTCCATGGGCTTGCTTTCCTTATTTGGTCACTTGACATAGGTAAAAGCCCCACACCTTCTTTTTCCTATGCACAGATGTTGTTGAGCAATGATTCTTGGCTTTTCTATGGCTAAATTATATCAACAGATCCTAAAACTTAATACTATTTCAGATTCAGTGTGTTGCATCTTGAGTAGCTAGAGAACAAAGCTAGATGTCCCTTTTTGAGGATACAAATGACCTAAAGTCCTTTTTTTTTTTAGTACAATGCATCTAGGATAGTGTAGTACAATGATTTCATCCCCAGTCACTGGGACTTAGGAAGACCTCATCTCATAGAAGATCAGTGGAAACCATGGGGCAGGGTGCCAGGAAGACTTGACTCCTTTGCTGTCCCATACTGACACTGGGAAACCATAGACTGGGCCCATGAGAAGATTCCATTTCCCTGGCTCCTTCCTTTCACACAGGACACTTCCTGTTATACTTCCAAGCACTCTGTGAGGTAGTCAGGCTCAGTCTATCCTCATGATATGACTTTCCAAAGCAATAGACTAAGAAACTTTGACTAACTTGAGATTACAGCACACGCTGTGGTCTGGACTGGTATTCTACCACTAGATACAGTCTTTAAATCTGTAATCTCAGAGGAGGCTGGATTGGGAGTCAGGGCTTTATGAAGTGGTCATGGGTGAAGGAAATAATACAGTCAGGATCTAATCTAGTGGAAGTGTGGAAGTCCTTTGTCTCTGCCTTCCTCTCTCTTTCCCCATCCCTACAAGAAAAAAACATGCATCGCAGTCTGGGAATAAACCCTTGCCACAGACTGACTGTGTAGGTACCTTGACCTTACATACTGCAAGTGGCAGCACAGGGGGAATAAATGCTTACCATTTAGCTCCAATCTTTAGTGTTTTGTTACAGCAGCCAAGCTGTCTGTCTCAGGTTACTATTTCCGTGATGAAACACCATGACCAATGCAATGATGCACAGGCCATGGAAGGGTGCTGCTACTGGATTACTCCCCTGACTTGCTCAGCCTACTTTCTTATAGAACTCAGAACACAAGCCCAGGGATGGCACCACCCACAATGGACTGGGTCCTCCCCCTATCGAACACTAAGAAAAAGTCCTACAGCTTGATCTTATGGAGACATTTTCTCAATTGAGGTTCCCTCCTTTTAGATGACTCCATCTTACGTCAAATTGACACAAAACTAGCCAGGACACTGACTATGACAATACTCACAGGCCCATTACTTCTGCCTCAAACATGGGGCTCCAAAACCTCTTCTTCTGGTCTTTTACAAAGCTGTGGGTGTATCATAATGAACACAGGAAACATGTGAGTTATGACTGCTGTGTGCTTATCTCCGTCACTGGGTTTTCAGATGTGGAGTTCTAAAGCATGGGTGTAGGAACACCACGCTCTTTCTCCTCAGCCCCTACCTCTAAGCTTGTAAGAAACCTCCTTTCCATACTTGCTCTCCTATTGTTTTAATTAAGGAGAGAAAGGACCAGCAAACCAATGCCCAGGGTTTATTTGGTGCTTAGGTATGTGATCCTGTTGTCAAGTATAGATGCCTAAAGTTACATTAAAGCAGAAACTGGATTATTTGCACA
Source organism: Rhynchomys soricoides (assembly GCA_019843965.1). Lineage (NCBI taxonomy): Eukaryota > Metazoa > Chordata > Mammalia > Rodentia > Muridae > Rhynchomys > Rhynchomys soricoides. The sequence continues at coordinate 2,355,256 of JADRCH010000107.1, read as the reverse complement.
AAACAATTCTCTGTCGTAAGTAGAGTGGTAAGAAGATTGGGATCAAAAAGCAGTGTACTTTCTATTACAGGTAACTAATGCAGATTCTGGGGAAGACAGGGTAAGCATCATCCTGAGTCTCAAGTCTACTTGAGATAAATAACCCAGATTCTGGGGAAGACAGGGTAAGCATCATCATGAGTCTCAAGTCTATTAGAGATAACTAACACAGATTCTGGAGAAGACACAGGGTAAATATAATCCTGAGTATCAAGTCTTCTAGAGATAACTAACACAGATTCTTGGAAGACATAGAGTAAGCTTAATCCTGACTTTCAAGTCTACTGGCTATAACTAACACAGATTCTGGGGAAGACATAGGGTAAGCATCATCCTGAGTCTCAAGTCTTCTAGAGATAACTAACACAGATTCTGTCATAATTCTGAGTCTCAAGGTCACAAACTAAAACTTTCAAAGTTTCACCAATTCACTTATTTGCTTTGCAGTGGTCGGGGTGAGTGTTTCTGTTTTAATATTATGTGTGTATAAACATTTCTGTGAGTGAAATGTTGCACCTTCCTTTTTAAAGTTAATTGGAGAGCAGCAATCGATTATTTTGTTTTGTTCTTCACACAGATCTTAGCTTTCTAATTATACAAACTAGGGCCTGACGAAATTAAATACTGTTCTCAGCCTAATAAGAAATGTCTTTTTAATTCTCTTTTAGACACATCGTATTTCAGCATTTAGTAATAAAGAGGACATTCAAGGAGCAATTGGAAACTGGAGTGTAATTCAGCAAGCCAACCTATCGAATATCTTCTTCTCCTTCTTATTTAGGTTCTTAGGCATTAAGCAGAGCCTTGTATTATCCACATGTCTGTATCACATGTTGTTTAGACAGAGACAATTAAAATTAGTAAGAACATCTTTATATGTATTTAATGAATATATTTATTTTTAAAAAATATTACTAGAGCTGGGCATGAGATCCCAGTACTTAGGAAGCTAAGGCTGGAACACTACCCTTAGTGTAAGGATAACATGTGCAGTCTAACGGGTTCCAAGGTATTCAGGACTTCAGAGCAAGATGCCATCCCAAAAAAGTAATTTCAAGAGGTTGTCAAGATAGCAAGGTTGCGAACATTGAACATATTCATTAGCAGGTGACTGCAGTCTTGTTCCGAGATGGGTTCACTCCCTGTGGTGACGACTGAACTCTGGGAAGTTAAGGATAATCTTGAGCTTCCGGTCCTCCACTCTGAATCTACGATTGCCGACTGTTCTTAGGTTAAACCTGCAACTACATCACTGGCTGTAGGCCTGGAGAGCCCTGATGCAAACTCAGTGGGTCAGCAGCTTGCATTTCCAACAATGTTTTGGGTAATGTTGGTCACCAGCTCCAGAGACCACACTTGGTAACCCAATACCTTAATTTAACTCTGGTTTCAGATTCTAGCTATGTCTTATAACCTTAAAGGAGGCTTTCTTGTTTCCCAGGGAAATTGTGATTCACTGCATATTTCTCCAGTTTTTCATTTAGCCTAATATGCGTTACTGTCTAGTGGCCACAAGAGTCCAATACCTGTCATGATCTCACTGACATGTGGGACCAGTGACTAGTCATGCATACTGCCCACCCTTGTATCCTCATATCTATCGATATGCACAGCACGATGCTATAAGGAATATGACTGCATAACCATGTTTTCTTTGATGTTTTAACCCTGTTCCTCTTTACAATTATAATCCTCCCCATTTGATGGCAAATGAAACACTTTTGGGATGTCACATGGCTCCCATTATGCCGACCCCATGTGACCTGATGGTTTCATATGCATCATTTCTTATACACAGAAAACTACCACTTCATAATTTTAAAACCATTGTATAGCTGGCTTCTTATGTACAACATATATGCAATGTACTCGTAAACTCCAGCACTCTGCTGGACTAGCTGAAGGGCACTCAAAGCTCGTGGTATGGGATTCATGGATCCTTGGTAAGTAGTAAATCAGAGGTGCGGAAGTCACAGAGCCTTGGAATATGGTCAGTGGTGGTCAATGATAGAGCATCAGTTTCTCAACATAGCATTAGCTCTGGAGTATTGTTCCCATCAGAACATCTGTCTTAGTCATGGCAGGAGAGTGGGTGGAAGGGAGCATGGTGGTAGGTAGGTTTGGTGCTAGAGAAGTAGCTAAGACCGACATACTAATTTGTAAGCAGAAAGAGAGCTGATTCTGACATGGAGTTTTGAAACCTCAAAGCTCACCCCAGGGACTTCTCCAACAAGGCCACACTTCCTTTCAAAGCCTTCTACTTTCTGGTAACTGGGCATTCGAATATGCGAGCCTATGAGGGCCATTCTCATTCAAACTGCTATAACACCATTTGGATTTGTTCCTGTAGCTTCTTCCTTCTTCTATAATCCATTTGTTGTATTTAGTTTTAGAAACTTGAATACAGTTGGTTTATAAGGCTCTGATATCATCAGTGCTGGAAGTTGTGACCTGAAAATCATTAGTGCAGGAACAGCATCAAGGGTGTAGAGAATCAGTGCTCAATCAATCCCTTTCACATATCAGATATCCTGCATATCACACACACACACACACACACAATGTATGTATATAATATATAATATGTAATATGTAATGTGTAATATATAATATGTAATATAAAATGTATAATGTATTTAATTATATAATATATAATGTGTATATGTATATATACATTACAGTTTATATCAGCAGCAAAATTACAGTTATCATGAAACAAAAAGGCTAATTTATGGTTGGGGGCCACCACAACATGAAAAATGGTATTAAAGGGCCATAGCAATAGGAAGGTTGAGAACCTCTGTTGTCAGGGTGCTTAATACCTTTGTAATGTTCAGCTTCCCTTATACTTTTCAAAGTCAAATGTCATGGTAGGAGGTCTTTGGCTGCACGTGGGTCCTGGAAATGCCTGTGAACTTCACTTGTCTATCTCTATTCAGAAGTTCTCAAGTGGCCTTGCAGTTAACTATCTTTTTAAAGCTGCCATGAGGTGTGAGAATAAAGTAACAGGATGTAAACTCAGCAGTTTACAGGAGCACGGGAGTCAAAGCCTAAGCAACCCTCATATCTCAGTCTAGCAAAGGCATCTCCTGGGGACTCTTCACTGAACTTGTTGGCAGAATGCCACCATATTGGGCAGTTCTAAGTAATTCAGTCTGAGCAGATACCCACTAGATCCATGACTGAGTAAATAGGCACTGAGGGGCATTGGTAGAGACACAGGAATTTGTCAGGCTTATGAAAAGTACGGGCTTCTTTGGTTATTGTAGTTGGGGTTTTGTTTGTTTGTTTGTTTTAGTCATAGTGATAAAATATCTAAGCAAATCAACTCAGAGTGGAAAAGATTTGCTTTGGCTCATGATGTCAGGGTGTCAGTCCCTTGTTAATGGGCTCCACTGTGGTAGAGTGCGGTGCTACAGCTAGATCACATGACAGAGGATGCATCTCACCACATACAGGCAAGAAAGCAGAGGACCAGGATGGGTAGGTTTTTTTTTTTTGTTTTTGTTTTTGTTTTTTTTTTTGTTTTTTTTTTTGTTTTGTTTTAAGAGACAGGGTTTCTCTGTATAGCCCTGGCTGTCCTGGAACTCACTCTGTAGACCAGGCTGGCCTCGAACTCAGAAATCCGCCTGTCTCTGCCTCCCAAGTGCTGGGATTAAAGGCGTGTGCCACCACTGCTCGGCTCAGAGGACAGTATGGAAGGTGAGTAATACATAACTTCCAAAGTAATATCCCAAGCAACCTACTTCTGACCTGCCCCTAGCACCTGATAGAAAGATTTATGCACTGGAGAGATTAAAGGACTTATGACCTAGCCTCTTTCCACAGTGCTGCTAGCTCAGGATCAAAACTTTCCCCACCTGACAAAAAACAACATAAGACAGGAACATCCATTGTGATGGGGAAGGAATGTTGGCTGGATTACGAAGTGGCTGGTCACATTGAATTTATGCAGAGGAGGCAGGAAATGAGATTAAACTATCAAACCTCAAGGCCCACCACGAGCAAATCATTTTCTCTATTAAGGTTCCTCTTTTCAAATCTTCCCAACATTCAAATAACCACCACTTTCTTGGGACTAAGTGTTCAAACACATGAGTCTGTGGAAGACATTTCACATTCAAACCATGTCAGCCCCCAAAGGCATATATCCATCTGATAGTATTTCTCTAAAGCACTAGAGAGCGTACCAAAGCGAAGCAATACCAAGACACAGAAGGGCAAACACTAAATCTTGTAGTCCATGTCTAGTATCCATTAGATTATGTTAGAGTATGGGCCCAGAAACACGGCTTCACTGGTGGCAGCACCAATGCCCCCCCTTAGGGTATCTCTTTCTGCTCACTGACTGCAGCCTTCCTTGATAGATGATTTCTATCTTCTTCAGGCTTCTTTGCCACAGCTTTCTGTAGCAACTCCCAACAGGCTTCCAACAGGGACAGATACTAGGTCTCACATTATCTGCCTTCCAGGCTTTCCTCTGATATCCTTGTAGGATCCTCTGTGACCCTGTGAACCTTGCATTCTACATACCCCAAGGATCAACATCATGCGACTGCTGCTCTACTGTTTGTATCATGGGTACAGACATCTGTATCCTTGTCTAGGTATGTCAGTACTCTCTTTTCAAAGAAAAGCCTTTCAAATGAGTTTAGCCCTCTAAACCCTGAAGCCTACCATGGATAGTGTCTTACAAATGTCCAATGTGCCTCACAGCATCTTTCTTATAGTATAATTTACTAATATTATGTTGTACACATTTATTTTTAGCCAGGTGATGATGGTGAACATCTTTATTCCCAGCACTCTGGATTGGATCTTTATGAGTTTAAGGCCAGCCTAGTTCCAGGACAGCCAAAGCTACAAAGAGTAATTCTGTCTTGAAAAACCAAAAACAAGAAATTTTTTTTTAAGAATTTCATTCATGTATATAATAATGTATAATCATATCTGCCCTCAATCTTTGTCTTCCAACCTCTCTGGGTTTCCCTAAAATGTTTTCCTCCAAGCTTCATGTCCTTAGACAATATGGCATGAAAGTAGATGAACAATTTGTGCTGCCCGTATACATATGGGTGTGTGTGTAAGCACAGGAGCATTCCCAACCTACAGGTGGCAACCTTCCAATGAACCTAGGGACTACCAATAGCCTTTTAGCTAGTATGGTGTCTTATGAGCATTCCTCCACCCATCCATGTGGAGATGCTGACTGGCTTAACTTGGTAAGGTAACCACAGCTATGAGAGTCATGAATGCAGTGGCCATGTCATGTCCAGAAGACGGTGAATCTCCCCATTCTCCAGTGCCTACACAGTCTTTTCTCCTCTTCTCCTTCACCCCAATTAACTTCTTCTCATGGTGCTTGTGCTGGCTGGTTTTCTGTGTCAACTTGACACAAGCTGGAGTTATCACAGAGAAAGGAGCTTCAGTTGAGAAAATGCCTCTATGAGATCCAGGTGTAAGGCATTTTCTCAATTAGTGATCAAGGGGGGAGGGCCCCTTGTGGGTGGTACCATTTGTGGGCTGGTAGTCTTGGGTTCTATAAGAAAGCAGGCTGAGCAAGCCAGGGGAAGCAAGCCAGTAAGTTACATCCCTCCATGGCCTTTGCATGAGCTCCTGGTTCCTGACTTGCCTGAGTTCCAGTCCTGACTTCCTTTAGTGGTGAACAGCAATGTGGAAGTGTAAGCTGAATAAACCCCTTCCTCCTCAACTTGGATCTTGGTCATGATGTTTGTGCAGGAATAGAAACCCTGACTAGGACAGTGCTAATATCTGCATTAATCATGTCTTTCTTGGTTCCAATTTTAAACAGGGTCCTATTTTTGACAAACAAATTTTAAAAATCCTGCTCTGCATTTGGTTCTTGATTCTTACTGCAAATATGGCTTAGAGCAGTTCACAATAACCATACCAGAACCTGGATGCTGTGCTACCCTCAGATTTCCTCCATCTCATTAATTGGTCCATCAGTTTTTAAAATCAGCCTTATACAAAGTCTCAGGTCATGGGAAAAATATAGGTCAGTTCTTTTCCAGAGTGTAGCACGAATAGACTCCACTTTCCAATACTCTTGTGTGGCTGGGAAGCAGATAGGCGACTAGGAGGAGGCAAGCATAACATATACCTTACAGAATCATACTCCCAGTGGTTATTTCTTTCCACAGTCCCACCTCCTAATAGGTATTTATGTGTGAAGTCATCTGTTGAGAAGGTAATCATTCTTATAATCTGAGCATCTCTTGCTGGCACCACCCCAAGGGCTTATGTCTCAAAGTCATAATCCTTTGGGAACATTTCCTTTATAAAACATAGCAGTTACATTAGAAGTATATCAGTCTATTCTGATACATGTTTTGGTAGAATTTTATTTGTTGTTATGTAAGCCTTTAAGTTTGCACAAAAATGTTGATATCAATCTATTTATGAAAGCATTCCTAGTACATATTGTAATTTATTTTTATTTTTCTTAGACAATAACCTAAAATTATATTAATGTGTATCTTCTGGAACTAAGTGTACTGTGGCTCTGTGTACTTTGTGAATCAAGAATAACTTTGAACTAATCAACATGACTCAGTTCAAGAAATTCTAACTTATTCAATTTTTTCCATAAGCAGGTTAAAATAGTTTCTTCCATAGTAATCATATTTTTATATTTTATTGAATTGTAGGATGACATAAGATAATAAGAGAGAAACATTTTCCTCTGAGTGACCTCTGAGGAGAGGGGGGAGTAGAATTTGGCAGGGAGCACGTAAGGTTGAGTCTTAACCATGAACAGAGCAAGTATGCCTTAGTTAGCCCAGAAATAAGCCAGATGTTTGGACATCCCATCCCAGCTGCAGACAAGTTCTGGTCTGAGAGATTTGCTGTATTCCATTCATATTTACAACATGCCTCCTGAGCATGCCATGATCAGGAGGACTATAGCAGATCAGGATGAGGGTATGTTAGGGAGACAGGTAATTGGCCTCATTTCAGACCTCCTTTTCCCTCCCTTCTCTCAGCTTCTCTGGTAAAACACAGTCTGCCTTAAAGTCTTTCCCCTGTAGAATGCAAGCAGGTCTTCCTGTTTTTTAATGAGCTTCTTTCTTCCCAAGACCCTCTGGGCTTTGCACCCCAGTTCTCTGTGATGGTTAGTCCTCACTGTCAACTTGACTGGACATAGAACCGCCATGGAGACACATCTCTATGCTTGACTGTGAGTATGCTTCCAGAATGGTTTGAAAAGAGCAGAGGAAGCCCATCCTGAATGTGCTCAGCATCATTCCATGGGCTGGCATCCCAGACTGGATAAAAAGGAGGAAGTGATTTCAGCACCAGAATTCATCTCTCTGCTTCTACACAGCAGATATGCTTTGACCACCTGCCTCCTGCTTCCGCAGCTGTGCCTTCCTCAAACAGCCATATGAGCATCTCTGTAAGTTGCTTTTGTCTGATGTTTGGCCACAGAAACAAGAAAAGTCACTTCACATACAACATGCAAATCTGCTTCAAGCTCTCATTGGATTTATGTCACACTTCACAAACAGGTTAAACTTCTTGGCAGGTCCTTTGGCCTCTGCAGCCTGCTTTTCCCAGTTGACTTAGCTGCTTCCAGGCTTGCCAACGCTCTGGAATCTTGTGTATTTTGTACCCAACATCCCTCTGGCAATCATGTTTATGTCTTCTCTGATTTCAACACGACCCATTGCCCCTCAAATGAGCATCATTTTAGGTGCAAATATTCATGTTGCACAGTAAGAAAGCCTTGTTCAAACACGCAGCACAGAGACAAGACAGTCAGTATTTTGAGCTGTCCTCACATCTTAGAATTTCCTGTCTTAGCCTGCCTCGTCATGGTTCATTAACACCAGTTCCTTCGTGTGATTAATCTTAGCCCATTATTGCAGGAAGATCTCCTAACATTATTCTCACCACTGCCTCAGTTCCCAGCACCGCAAGGCCTGTCCTGAAGACAGTCAGTGCCCTGGCTAGATGTATGTCACCTTGACACAAGCTAAAGTCATCTGAAAGGAGGGAAATTCTGTTGAGAAATTCCTCCATAAGATCCGGCTGTAAGGCATTTTTAAAGTTAGTGATTGATGGGGGAGGGCTCAGACCATTATGGGTGTTGCCATCCCTGGGCTAGTGTCCTGGGTTCTCTAAAATATCAGGCAAAGCAAAGTTATGGGGAGCAATCCAGGAAGCAGCACCCCTCCATGGCTTCTGCATCAGCTCCTGCCTGAAGGCTCCTTCCCTGTTTGAGTTCCTGTCCTGACTTCCTTCAATGATAAACAATACTGTGGAAACGTAAACCGAATAAACTCTGTCCTCTCCAAGTTTTGTTGGACATGGTGTTTTATCACAGTAACAGTAACTCTAAGACAGTCAGTAAATATTCACTGCACAAAGAGAGGAACAAGCCTTGTCTCTAGATGTGCTTAGATGAAGCAGCTCACTCCTTTTCCCATCTGGATCGTTTTCCTGTATTGGTGTATAATCATTGTTCACAGTGCTAAGTTTCATATGGATAATTGCTTTCAAGTAGATCGTCTACTTAGACTATATCCACGCTATGATCCATACCTCCATTTAGTGCCCCATCCTATTTTCTCCCCCTATTAGACTCGTTCCTTCTCCTAATTTCCCTTCTGCCTTCCTATTGCAGGGTGTGCATGTGTGTGTGTGTTTATGTGACTGTAAAGAATTCCAGGTGCTATCTCTCTCCCTGTCTCTCCATCTCCTATTCAGCTTAATATGATATGATAATCCAAGTGGAAACACTTTCTGCCAAGTACAGTGGACGTGGGTGCACCATCAGAATGCTCTTACAAACATTGCAAGCTGACTGAAAGTCATCTGTGACAAAGGTACATAGAGCAGAAAATACCAAAGTGTGGTCTGAGCTGTGCATAGAGATCATGTGGGAGCCACAGGTATGAAGTCTGCCTTCATTCAGTTTTGGGAGCAAATGATGCATAATTCTAAGAATTTCTAACTTCATTTCTGACAGTCTGCTTCTTGGTGAAAAACTAAAAATGTGGGATTCATAACACTTGCTATTTATTTTTGTGATTAACAGGGATCTGGGTGTAGAAACACCTAATTACTTTCCAGGGAGTATGGCTGTTCTGTGATACCAGGAAACAAGTCAAAGCCTATGATGCCTGTGCACAGGGCTGGCATCACCACAGGGGTGTAGCATGGATGCCTCACCAGGATTCACTTATTTCTGCTGAACTATTAAGGCAGAGGCTTCTATGGCCGTTATTCCTACCTTTTAAAGCAAAGAATTGCTTCTTTCATTCTCAGTATGTATTGAGTGCTGTTAACTAATAAGAACGTTATCTGGGCAGCAGAGTCTCAGTCATAACTAAGAACTTTGACTCGTAAGTTAGCACGCAGGCATCGTCAAGTTCATAGGCAACCACCTTCTCACCCACTGAAATTGAAGCATGAATGTTGAAACCTTCTTCAGTTCTGCTTACAACATAAGAATTGACTATTTCCAGAAGTTCATTTTCCATCTTAAAATATAGCAACCAGGATGTCTCCTCATCTGCTTCTGATGTATGCTACCTAAAGAAACATGTGTTTGTATGGTGCAAGTCAATGCACACCTGACATCCTAACATGAGGGAAACTGAGGCAGATAGGAGTTCTAAGCCAGCCTAAGCTACAGATAAACTCCATCTCAGGCAACCACACAAGCAAACACAGGCCTAGTTTATCCGTTGGAGTTCATATGTTGCTTATGTAACTTGTGGCTATAGCTTTGCTGGAAGAACAATGTTGGATAAGGTCATGAAAACAGGTAGCACCTGGAGGATGCTCTCTGCAGAGAGAAGGGGAGAGAGGCAATAAAATGTGCCATGGAAGCCTGGGTCTTGGGGGCAGGCATCCACCACCATTGCTGTGTCTATTGTGCTGCTCTGAGGTTTAGAACTGGTCACTCTGGCAGCGTTTCAACAGAGTACCTGCACGTGCATTTGAATAGAAATGATTAAATTTACTTGAATCCCCTGGAGAAACATTATTCCGGAATGCTATTTAAAGCAAAAGAATGGCAGTAACAGAGTCATGTGACTGGGGACTTTTCCGAGTTGTTAGCTCCAGGCGGCACACACTGAGGAACACAGCACAACCCTTCAGAGCTTATGTGTAGAAACGGCCATGCCAGAACAGCCAGACTGTTCTCTGGAAGGCCACCTTAAAGCCAGGGGCTGCAGGGAAGCTACACAAATGGCTGCCTTTCTATGGGATGTAGCCAGTGCTTCCATCAGGCCATAAATGGATAGCAAGACTCATGAGTAAATACATAAATAAATGTAAATTGATAATTAAAGGTACTTACAGCAATGACTCCCTTTCTACTTTCTTCTGTCTCTAAGAGATTTCTCCTGTAAAAATCTCAAGAAATGGCATTGACACACATGACCTCTATCCAAAGAAAAGAGATTAAGTTCATTTTAGGCCAATGTCTTCAGATAAATATTGTGAGCCTTCAGGTAATAAGGCTTAGAAACCTGACCATCTGGAGAGAGAAAGAGAAAGAGAAAGAGAGAGAGAGAGAGAGAGAGAGAGAGAGAGAGAGAGAGAGAGAGATATTTAGGACATTGAAAATATAAAGAAGCATTAACTGCATTGTATTTCTGCCAAAATAACAAAGCTAAACTGACTCTAGAGCCTTGCAAGGAACATCTGAGCATGAAGCCAGGTCACAAAACAGGAAGAGGGATACACTGTATTTGAATTTCATCATGAGTGCACATTTAAACATTTTAGTAGTGTCAGAAACAACTGAAACTTTCATAACTAATTGTGTTAAAATTCAGTACTTAAGCTAAACTAGAAGTCTGAAGAGTTCTGTATCAAAATTCATAAGAACAGAAAGTGAGTAGAAGTTTAATTTAGTATCTTCAGAAGAACTTACGTAGGTAAGCCCTGGAAGGCTGAATGCTTGATCTAAATATTGTCCATGAAGAATAGAGATGTAGACATCATGGACATGGGGAGATGTAGACATCATGGACATGGCGGGGGAGGGGATGTACACATCATGGACATGGGGAGATGTAGACATCATGGACATGGCGGGGGAGGGGATGTACACATCATGGACTGGGGAGATGTACACATCATGGACATGGGGAGATGTAGACATCATGGACATGGGGAGATGTAGACATCATGGACATGTGGGAAAAGCAATTTTTTGGCTATAGAAATCAATCCCAGGAACCCTTAAGGACAGAATGTCAGAGCAGAGGGTCAAGCCATCTCTCAGAGTTGTTTCTCACAGGTCACCCAGGAGAATGAGGGTCTGGCTGTGCTCACTTGCATCCCCACCAGAAGTTCTCTCACCATGGGTATCTGTCTGTTAGTGGCCATCTTGCTTTTATCACTAGAGATTAACAGTTACTCTGTGGCCCAAAGACATCCCTGTTCACCACATATACCAGCTATGAGTGTTCAGGTAGACATCAAAATGTTTTTAACAAAGTATGAAGAAATAAAAATATTAAATAATTTAAAAAGAAAAAGAAAAGAAAAGAAACTGTTTACACCTAAACTTACTTCCCCTGTGGGAATTTGTTCATATGAAGCTGAGCTATTTCAGAACTTGAAGCAGGAAATATAAGTTTTTATTTATTATCAGAAAACTGAGTTGTTTCACCAGAAGGGAATCTCAAATAAGCACAACTCTTCCTTACAGTGTTCTGTGTTAAATGAATGGAACCAATAAGTCAATGTGAGCAGCTCAGTAGATTGGAGGAGATCGGAAAGGAAAGAGCCCCATGGGAGAGTGTGTGTTTCATTGGATAATTAAGAAGAAAATTGCTTTGCTTTGTTGCAAAACAAATACTCATTATATACAAAGCAAAGTCTTTCAGAAACTTCCAGAAAGCTCAACTGCCTATGACTAAATATTCCAAGAACTGTTTTTAGGCCTTTAAAATACCATTGAGACTGTTGGAGAATATATCACCTTTTATAAAATAAGCTCTTCTATTTGATCAAGGAAAATACATGCAGCCATACTAAGACATTGCCCCTGTTTATACTTGACTTGTATTTCACACACACACACACACACACACACACACACACACACCTCTACACAAAAGTTCACCATTCTAAATCACTTCAAGTAGCTCCATGACACATAATTATGTACCATATAGTCTATACAAGTCAGTGGCTTATTCTAATGATCGGGAGTGCCGTCTGCAGCATGCCACACAAAATATCATCATTTTAGATTTTAGCGTCTGTAACTGGTAAGACTGAAGGACTTGCTGCTTCTACTTCCCCTGCTGTGGCCTCACTGGCTTCACTCATGTCTGCAGCCTTGTGTGTAGTAGAGGTTACAGTCATCATGCTGAGTCTACAGAAGAGGAAAGTGGTGCTCCTCTCCTTCAGCATTGCCTGAAGCACCTATGGAACCAGAAAGAGGCTCCTTTTTCTTCCCAAGATGTATTCTAAGTATTTTACTTTTATAATTGTGTGGAGAGAGGCCATGGTGTGCTGGTACCCTCCCAAGCTAGAGAGTGTTGGATTTTCCGGAGAAGTGAGTGCTGAGACCCAAACTGTGGTCCTCTGCAAGAGCAATGGGGGCTGTTTTCACTGTGCAGTTCCCCAGCCTCTGGGAACTGTTTCTGCTTTAATCATAAATCTTTCTAAAACTTCTACCTGCTTCCTCCTAAGCTCCTGGCTCTTATCTTGTTATGCCCTGTGTCTAATGTGAGGAATGTTTCTCAACATTAACATCCTCTAAGATTTAAAATGCTCAGTTTTGGAAGTATTACCAAGACCCCCCTGTTCTCTGGTTTCTGACTCTGCATTTTTCTGTCAACTTCCATGTATCTTCGCTTCAGTTTCGAAGCTAGATATTAAAGAAAAGAGGCCTAACATATCTCTAAGATGTGTTTGTGTATGTGCCTGGATGCTTGCCAGCATATGTCTCTGTGTATGTGTACGTGGTTAGTGTCTGCATATCTGTGTGTATGACTGTGTCTATGTACATGTGTACCGTGTGTGGTTGTGTGTGCACATGTATGCACAAAAACAGATATATGTCTGTACCTTGTGCTCCTATGCATAAGTATCTTATGCATGCATGTGTATGGGCATACCTATGTGTTTCTGCATGTACCTATACATACACATGTATACATATACTTACATACTTAAGTGTGCAGACGTATGTATAAGCCTATGTGTGCATGTGTATCCTGTGCATGCATAGGCATGAATATCCACATGTGTTTTTCTGGGTGCATGTATGATTCTGTATGCATGTGTATACAGTTGGATATATGCTTATGTGCAAAGACATATTGTGCACCTGTATATGCTTGTGCATCTGTATGTTCTGATGTGTCTCTCTGTGAATGTGTTTATGTCTGAATATGTGGCATATGAATGGCTTTCACTGGGATGTCTTCTTTAAGAGTTTAGAGGAGAATAGACAGGAAGAAAGATGTAACTCCCCTTCTTCTAGGAGAACAATAGCAACATAACCATGAATCATGAGTCAGTTCTGGGTGGTCATCACATTCTCTGAGACTGCTTATATGTGGGATGAAATTCTACTTCTTTTTATTTTAGAACCAACTCAATTTTAAAAAGGAAAAGCACAGGGCTCCTTTCAACTTACAAATTGGTTTTCTTACAGCAGCTCTTATCAGCTGTGAAATGGGAAAAATTAAGCCAAGAGTGATTCCAAAGTTTCTATGCCCAAATCACTAAATATCAAATTACTTTTAAGAGTATTGAACTCAGAGGCTTGTATCATCTTACTAAGTGCCTTGTTTACATCCTGTTTCATCTGGGTATGCAGGAGAAATTCCCTGTGGAGGCAGTGATGGCTGGTGAGTGGTATCTAGTTTCAATTATTAAAACATACAGCTTTTGGAGTGCCTGCTTCATCTGCAGAGTCAGGGGAACCTGCACATAGGAGTAGGGGTGAACTGTCTAAGGTACCGAGATTCTCTTACCATCTGTCCTAACAACCACGGGAGTCTTGCATCTCAAGATTTTCGATGCCATTCAGTACTTTTGGGGTCAGATACAACATGCCAGGTCCCTTAATTTCAGGCCCTTATCTACTGTGATGGAGCTAACCTACAACTCCAAGGATGAGTACTGTCCAAAGAAGAAAGCCCTCTGAGGGTGTGAGTAGCTAAGCCTTTCCTCTTATGATGGTGAACTTCATTGTCAGCTAGATCAGATTAAAACACAACTAGGACTGTAGTGAGACACATCTGTGAGGGCATTTCTAGTCAGGATTAACAGTACTACCTCCATCCCATGGACTGGCATCCCTGAGTGAGTAAAAAAGAAAAAACAAACAAACAAAACCGGATGCTGTCTGAGTACCAGCATTTATCTTCCAATGCTTCCAGAAATGGAATAAATTCCTAAGTTGTTTCATGTTGAGTATTTGGTCACAGCGATAAGAAAAAATAACTCGTGTTCCTTGTGTGAAAGTCCCGCCACAGATGTAGACTTTGGTGGGGCTGACAATAACATGGCCTACCACAAGGGCCCTGTATAAATATTTCTTCTTGTCAGATGAAATTGGGATGTGCTTTTGTCTTCCAGGCTGTTCTCTGAGTGAAATATATGCTCTGGCTTCTTTGTCAATTTGGCACAATCGAGGATCACTTGAGAAGGGAGTCTCAATTATCTGGGTCATATTGGCCTATGGGGAACATCCAAGAAGTACTGTCTTTAGTATTACTTGATTTTAGCCCAGCCCACTGTGGGCAGCACAATTCCCCATGCACAAGGTCCTTGACCCTCATGAAGAAACTAGCTGAGCATGAGCCTGTGAGTTAGCAAACAGCATTCCTCAATGGTTTCTGCTTCAATTTCCTGCTTGAGTTCCTGCTCTGACTTCCCTCAGTGATAGACTGTTATTAGGAAATGTAATGCAAATAAATCCTCCCCTCATCTAAGTTGTTTTAGGTCACAGTGTTTTATCACAGCAACAGAAATTAGACTGAAACAGTATGCATCATTGCTTCTTCTAGAAGCTGCAGTCACGATTCACTAGAACTCCAGCTGCCCAGAGGAGCTGGTAAAGACCTGAGCCTGAAGGCTAGAAGAAGACCTCATTGACTGACAACTCTGGCAGGGGAGGAAAGACTCCAAGTAGGACTGTAGTACAGCAGAGACAACACGACAGGGCAATTGTGTGCAAGGGGGGGTTGACCGTATCAATAAATCCTTATGCTAAAGAAAGCAGTTTCCCAGTGCAGGGAGGGGAGTTACAAATGGGGCAAGAAAATGAATACAAATCTATAGTGTTGGTTGAAATTAGAGCTATTGATGCAAGTTCATAGATTTCCATTTATACAGACTATGTGGTCTCATGGGTAAATGCTTGCATTTATATGTCATACTCACCAGCACAATTCCAACTCTGGCCCCCAGTGTGTGAGATCATTAGCATCAGGACCATGGGTCCAATGTGAGACTCTCCACTTAGATCCACCAACCTCCAGGAGAAATGCCCAGCTTGAGTCTAGAGAAGTAAACATCAGAGAACAGCAGGCTGTGGTGGTATGGACTTGCAATCCACTTGAGAAATGGAGGCAGAAGGATCAAGCATTCATGGCTAGAATTATAAATAAGGACTTTGAGGTCAACCTGGACTACAGGAGACCCATACTCAATGCAGCAAAAAGTACAAATGAAACATACTTAGATAGAAAGGAAGTGCTCAACAGATGGTGGGTTCAGAACAGAGGCCAGCTAGACCAGTGTGAAGGGCACATCAACCTAAGATAAGATATGGTGACTTTAAAATGAAGACTGACGATGAAGAATTTTACCCTGCTAATGAAAACATGAACTGTGCATTTGTGATTATATACGATTATTAAATTTTACTTAACTAAAATGTTTTCTTCTTAACTTAGCACAAAACTAGCAAAGTACCCCTCATTTGAGTGATCACACTCATGGGCAAGCCCACCTGAACTTCTCCAGATTGATGGAAAGGTACACATCACTACAACTGCCAAACAATGTGTATATTGAATCTAATTGCAGGTAAATAGCAAGGAAACCAAGTTTCTATGTATTCACTGTTCTCCAACCTCTTGACGTCAGGGAAGGGCTGGAGGAGACTAATGAGAAAGGGCAGTGAAGGAGTCTGTAGCTCTGAGCTGGCTTTTGTTCTGAATTAGTTACTTTCATGTGGCTGTGATAAGAGACCATGACTGAAGCAACATGAAGGATGAAGGGTTTTGTTGGACTCACAGTTCCAGAGAGACAAGAGTCCATTGCAATGTGAAAATATGGCTGCAGGCAGGCAACAGGGCAGTGAGTTTTCAAATTCCCATGGAGTCAAGGACAACTCCCAGCATCATGAACACTGGACAATATGAGGGTCTATGAAACAGTGGTCTGAATGATTTTCTTCTCTGTTGTACAGCCACCTGCTTTGAGCCAGTGATGAAAGGTGTTTTTTCTCAGTATCTTCCATCTGTGATGACATGTGCATCATTGCATGGTAAACTTGCCAGCTGGCCTTTGGCAGCAGGGGAGTGCCACAAGACACAGTCATGGGGAGATTAAAGGATGCCAAGGTCTACTAAAGCGCTACCCCTACCTCTTGGGAGTTCATTTCCAAACATCCATGTCAGCTCTGGGCCCTTTCCCTGGGGACTGCTCAGCCCTCTATTTTGATGTTCCTCCATTGACATTGTGTCTTGATATCCACAGGCTGATGCTACCATGCTGCTGTTTGTTCTTTTTGCCCCCTTTCCTTACTGGTTTTAGGAAGCCAAGCTACAACTTCACAACATTGCCATCAGCACCACTGAGCCATGGAAAGCCACTTCTGGTTCCAAATGTTTTGAGTTTTCAACCTCTGTCCTCTACATCAGTCTCCATGGATCTGGCTCATGATCACTGGTTCCACCTCTAGACCACTCCATCACCTGTGGACCTGGCTAGTCAGATGGCTCCAGGTGCTGCTGTTCTGTCTCAGTTTATCTCTATTTATTTCCACTGTCAGTACACAAGATACAGATTCAACTTGTTACATAATTAAAAAAAAAAAACAAAACCTTCAAATAAGCATCCTCTGTATTCACTGGGAGGAAGGAAAAATGATTTTCCCTGAAACATGAATTATTCAATTTATAATTTACTATTCAAAAACCCCATATTCAAGGATTAGTGGAGTTGCCACTGAAGTCAATTTTTGATGAGTTAGTGTAGGAAAGAAAACATTAGCATCCACTAATCACATAATTCCTCTTCAGCTTAAAAAGTTAAAATCTTACTAAGTTTATTTCCTTTCCATTTATTTTAAGTTTAGAGGACTCTATTTAGAGGATTTATTTTCCTTGAAGTGTGTTGGATAGATTTTTGTCATTTTAACACAAATTAGAGTCATCTGGAGAGAGAAGACCTCAACTGAAAAAATGCCTCCATCAGATTAACCTGTAGGCAAGCCTATGGGACTTTTATTTTTTATGATTGATGGGAAAAGGCCCAGCCCATCATTGGCATGTTGTCCCCATCCCCAGAGTAGATGGTCCCAATTTGTATAAGAAGCTGAATGAGCCACAGAAAGCAAGCAGGAAGCAGTACTCCTCCATGACCTCTACTTTAGTTCCTGCCCTGACTCCCTGTGGTGAGAGATTATAACCTGTAAATGAAAAGAAACCCCTTTCTCCTCCAAAAGTAGCTTTTGGTCAAGGTGTTTCATCACAACACCAGAAAACAAGCTAAAACATAATACATCTGTCTTAACAAAACAATATTAGTTAAACTAAAATAAGTAGTTAAAATTACATTTGTGATAAAAGTGAGCTCTGCTCGGTACTGTGGCTGCTTGCACAACCTTGGGTCTCTGCTCATTTTGTTATATCCTGCTTGGCTGAGGTGTCTTTCAAAACTCAGGCCTAGAAATAGTAAGGAAGCCCATCCATGGCTGCTTTTATGTCAACTTGACAAACTAGAGTTATATAAAAGGAGGCAACTTCAATGGAGGAAATGCCTTTATAATATTTGACTCTACTTGTAGACTCGAGCCTAGCATAGTTATTGTCAGAGAGGTTCCATCCAGCAACTGATAGAAGCAGAGGCAGAGACCCACAGTAAAACTCGGTGGAACTCAGGAGAGGAAGGATTGCAGAAATTAGAGACGTCAAGGACACCACAAAAATACAGGCCACAGAGTCAACTAATCAGGGCTCATAGGAGCTCACAGAGACTGAAGCAGCAAGCAGAAAGTCAGTATGGGTCTGACCTAGGTCCTCTGTAAATGTCTTAGGGTTTCATTACTGTGCAGAGACACCATGACCAAGGCAACTCTTATAAAGGACAATGTTTAATTAAGGCTCGCTTAGAGGTTCTGAGGTTCAGTCCATTATCATCATGGTGAGAAGCATGGCAGCATCCAAGCAGGCATGGCACCGGAGGAGCTGAGAGTTCTATATCTTGTTCTGAAGGCAAATAGGTGAAGATTGGCTTTCAGGAAGCTAGGAGGAAGGTCCCTCAAAGTCTACCCCCACAGTGACACACTTCCTCCAACAAAGTCACATCTAATAGTGCCATTCCCTGGCTAGGCATATTCAAACTGTCACAGTATGTTATAGTTGTGCAGTTCGGCATTCTTGTTGGATTCCTAACAGTGGGAGTTTTCTCTGGCCCCTTTGGTTGCATTTGGTACCCTTTTTCTACTACTGTGTTGCCTTATCCAACCTTGATATGAAGTGTTGCCTCATCCAACCTTGATATGAACGTATGTGTCTTAATGTAACTTTTATACCATGTCCAGTTGATATCTCTGGGAGGCCTGTTCATTTCTGAAGGGAAATAGAGAAGGAGTACATCTGGGGGAGACGAGAGGTTGGCGGGAAGGTCTTGGAGGAGAGGAAGAAGGGGAAACAGGCGATTGGGCTGAAATACATGAGAGAAGAATACATTTTAAAAATATCTGGCTTCAAGGCAGTTTCTTAATTAGTGATTTATGGGGAAGATCCAGCCCATGGTGGGTGGTGCTATGCCTAGGCTGGTGTCCTGGGTTCTATAAGAAAGCAAATTGAGCAAATTCCTGAGGAGTAAGCCAGTAAGCAGCACCCCTCCATGGCCTCTGCAGCAGCTCCTGCCTCCAGGTTCCTGCTCAACTTCCATATATAAATGGAATGAGAGAGAAGGGGGAATACTGTGCATCTCTAAAATAATAGTGAATTCTTCCTTGGAGTATATATGGACCTGTTTCCAGTACATGTGGTCATGCACATACAAACACATATGATGAACATATCCATGTGCATTCATGTTAATGTACAGGTGTTACATGTGCTGTACCAGCTGCCTCACATTGCCACTTCCACAGTACTTGTCTCTATAGTGTACCATCCTAGCATCTCCTAGTTCAGGGCAAAGACACACAGAATTCATTATGGACCTATATTGTATTTATATATTTTTTTTCTTAGTTGGGGAGGACATGGCCAATTAGGACACATTGATAGCTTCTGCTACTGGTGTATTACTCTACAGAGGAACCAGGCTGTTAGATTTTCTGTCTAGGGAAACTGAAATTCCAGGGAAATCCACAACCTGTGACTCTGGAGACTCATGGCTACTTAATCACTTCCTGGCAAGTCAGACTTTGAAGTGCTAACCTTAGTCATGTACTTTTCAACATGTGAAAAACTATTGTATTCACAGCTATTTGTTTTCCTTCTAAAAATGGCAGTACATCTGCTTTAATCATCACTTTGAGATGGTAAGTTATTTGGCCAATGACTAACAAAAGTTATTTTTTGTTGTTGTTGTTCATGGTTCTTTGTCTTCAATGACTCAGCAATAAAGTGTGAATAACTAGTGACTCAGGTTAGCAACACAAGGTCAACAATGCAAAGATGTCATCTGGCTTATCAGTCTTATAGCCAAGACTGACTTATTTCTATGTGTTTGATAGAAGGGAAATGTGTTTAATTTAACAATTTATTCTGTGGGTAAGTTCTACTCACAAGTTACGACACTGACAAATTACCTGATTTATTAAACAGTTTAGGATGGGAAGTTTTTGCAGGTAGATATAAGCATCTCATAAATGCCCACTGGGGCTACTTCCTCCGAGACAAAGCTGCCTAGAATTCCTCAGATCAGGTACCATTCTGGCATAGAGAAATGGAAACTTCTATTGAACACAATCTTCGAGGTTTTGATGACTTTATGAATAGATTCTGCTGACTAGTTCATCTCTAGCATGCTCAGGGCCAAAAGCAGGCACAGGTGTCAGGGGTAGACAGCAGCATTATTCTATCTTCCCAAATAAAGCTTAGACCCTACAACACATGTACACTTGGTTAATTTAATTGTAGCCAATTATAACCAATACCACCATTACACACTTCCCACCCTCGCCTTCCCCTACTGGAAGTAGCTATCATTTCAAATTCAGGGATTATCGTTTCCTCACTGTGCAGCTTCTACAGTTCAAAGATATTGATATCTTTAGATATTGTGTATTGATTACATTTGTCACAACACTAAATTAAAAATCTGAGTCACGTATTAAAATCAAGCCTTTCATTTTCCCCTTATTTTTATCACATAAACATTATTATGTATCTATTTCACACCTGCAGGTAGAGACGAACTGTTTATCGAAATAGGAATAGAGATGGTTTTCTCAGCATAAGCATCTAACTGGAGGAGAGAATTAGATTCATGTGAAGCATCTAGACACCAATTCTGAATCAATAACCACAAGGACAAGCATTACACAGAGCATACACAAAAGACAGGGACACTGTTACAAAGGACTGTCACAGGAGTTAGTCAAGGAATGATTTGTGGAATAATTCCTTCAGGTAACTTTGTGACATGGATTTCATCGGAGCATAATGTGATTATAACTGGAGAAAATTGGAGAAGGTCCATGTACAGGCATGTGAGAAATATGTGTGTGCACACCCCGAAAGTATTGTAGATAGGGATATTGAGCTTGGAGTCAAGAAGACAGTGATGTAGACAGAACATATCTTCTCTGTATATCTAATAATATGAGGAAGTAAACAAAGATGCCAAGAGAGAGAAAAAAGACCGTGTTTATGTGTTTGGGAGTATGGTAATCTTGTTGAAGAGTCCTGAGAGATTGAAAAAAATGAATAGAATCATGCCATGGAGATGGTGGCAAGTGGAAGGGGCCCAGTGTGGAGCAGGAGACCAAGAGAAAGTATACCGTAGTGCAAATCTCAGAAGTTTGAACAGCTCTGAGAAAACTCACACAATAAACTCATGCAATCGCTCAGTGGCATAGTGGCAGTTACCACTGATGTAGGGTGTTTGCTGGAATAGAACTGAGTTTCCATCATGGACTGCAGAGCCCAGTATGACAGAACAATGACAATAGAAGCTGTCCATACCACCCAGACGGCAGGTCTAGTGACAATTGAACCTATCTGTAAGATGGTCCATTGTGATACATGGTGGGACATTTAAAGAATCCATTATCTGTTCAATTAACATTCAGCTTTCAGAATGTAAGGATTTAAATAACCAAGACAAGTAAAAAAAATTTTGAGTATGCTAATTACTTCTCTCATTGTTGTGACCAAATCTCTGACAGGAAGCAACTTAAAGAAGTACTGTTTGGGTTAACAGTTTGAAGACACAGCCAATCATAGGAAAGTCCTGGAGCCATGAGCATGAGATGGATGGTCACAGGCACCTGTATCAGGGAACAGAAGGTGAGTGTGGGCTCTCATATTGCTTTCTCCATTTGTTCATTCTAGATGGCAGCCATGGGATGGTGGTGCACACATTCGGAGTGCTGCTCAGTTACACTAAAATACCCTCACAGACATCTCCGGAGCTCTGTTTCTATGGTTTTATGAAATCCAGTCAAGTAGACAATGAAGATTTGCCAAGAAAACCCTCAAGAAATGAGGTGAAAAACAGCTTTTCTTTTCATTGATCTCTCTCTCTCTCTCTCTCTCTCTCTCTCTTTCTCTGTCACTCTGTGTTTGTATGTGTGTGTACACGTGCACATGAACCAAGCCTTTGTGTTTGTGCGAATTCAAGTTCATGTATCCTTGCATTCACATTTGAAGGATGACATTGATGTTGGATGTCTTTCCCAATGGCTCTTGAACTTAATAGTATTAGTATTAATTAGTCTTTGAGACAGGGTCTCTTATAGAACCTTAGCTCACCTATTCAGCCATACCATCTAGTCAGTCAACGTTTGATGTTCCTCCTGTCAGGCATTCCTGGATCTTTATATGGGTGCTGGGCATCTAAACTCAGATGCACATACTTGCATAACAAACACTTTGGCCACTAAGCCATTTCTTCAACCTTGCTGTTATGGCTTTTGATGAATGAAGGAATATCACAGAAAAGATGTATATTAATCTACTGATTTGTGGGTGTACTGACTAGTTTTGTGTCAACTTGACACACGCTGGAGTTATCATAGAGAAAGGAGTTTCAGTTGAGAAAATGTCTCCATGAGATCCAGGCGTAAGCATTTTCTCAATTAGTGATCAAGGGGGGAGGGCCCCTTGTGGGTGGTACCATCTGTGGGCTGCTAGTCTTGGGCTCTATAAGAAAGCAGGCTGAGCAAGCCAGGGGAAGCAAACCAGTAAAGACCGTCCCTCCATGACCTCTGCATCAGCTCCTGCATCCTGACCTGCTTGAGTTCCAGTCCTGACTTCCTTTGGTGATGAACAGCAAGTGGAAGTGTAAACTCAATAAACTCTTTCCTCCCCAACTTGTATCTTGGTCATGATGTTTGTGCAGGAATAGAAACCCTGACTAAGACAGTGGGGTTGGATAGTCCGGATTGGCCTGGGTTCTAAGATACACCATTATATTATTTGTTTGAGATTTCTTTGGCTTTTTAATATAGGCACTTTTGTAAATATAAACTTCCTTCTTAGGACTGCTTTTAGTATATTCCATAGGTTTTAGAATATTATATTTTCAATTTTTCACTTGATTCTATTAATAATTTTTCTTAATGTAATTTCTTCAATGATTTATTCATCATTTGACAGAATGTTGCTCAATCTCCATGAGTTTGTACACCATCTGTAATTCCTCTTGATGTCAGTTTCTAGTTTTATTCCATTGTAGTCAGATCAAACATAAGAAATTATCTCAATTTTCCTATATTTGTTGATACTTGTTTCATGTCTTAGATTACAATCTGCTTTAGAGAAACATCCCTGGGCACCGAGAAGATGCATTCTATTCTACAGTGTTTGCATAGAACAGTTAGAAGACGTCTTTTGGGTTCATTTGCTTGATGATGTAATTTAACTGAGATCTTTTACTGTTTATATTTTGTCAAGATGACCTGTCTGTTAGCAATCAACTACAGCACAGAATGCAGTTTTGTTACCTGCAGGAAAATGATGCCACTGAAGGCAATCTTTTTAAGCAACCCTGGCGAGAAAGACAAGTACTGTGTCTTCCCTTGCTTTTGTAGTTCCTACATTTTATATTGGTACTCTAGCTTTTGTATACACAGCTAAAATCATGTTTGCATATGTGACATGAGTGCAGAAATGAAACTGTCGAGGGGAGCAAAGGACATTAGTGGTAAAAAAGAAAGTCAGAGTAGGAATTTTAAAAATGTTCAAAAGTCACTCAAAGTACATTGAGCTCTGGAATGAAAAAGTCCATATGTAGCACAGTATCCTGTGTAATGCATATGCATGATGAAAGAATTTTAATTGTATAAAATGTGTTTCAACAGCAGGAATTTTTACAGGCTTCCTTAGTCCTGTGGGTTACTGCTGATCTGCCTGAAAGGCAGGGCCTAGAGGTGGGCTGTGAGGACAGAGGTGTTCACATCCTTCCTTATCAATGAAAACTCTTGTCATGTAGGCCCATATCTTTAGAAAATAAGTATGTCACTTTTTCATATCCATTTTACACACAAAGTTGATAGTAAAATGATACTTGGAAGTTTCTAGAAGTCACAATTGCACATATAACTGCTGCAGTAGCATACGTAGCAGCTGCAGACAACTATATTTACTCCCAGCTTCCAGTTACTGTCACTGAAAATCTTCACATGTGTAAAACAGATTGGACACAGATTGGGCTGGCCTTCTGGAGTAGGTAAAAAGGGAGTAGCCAGCATGCATGTTCATCTCTCTCTGTTTCTTGAGTTGCAACTATTGTAGGATTTTCCTCACTGTTGAGACATAAAATGATAGGCAACGTGTTAATTTATTAATATATGATGTATTATTTTGGCCAGAATTACAGTATTTTATTTGAATTCAATTACTTTAAAGATTATTTTCCACAAATCATTTTCTCTTCAGGATACTTTTAGCTTGTCAGAATTTACATTAGGGATTGATTAATCACAGATCATTAAAGTTTTTGTAGTTCAGTCAAAAAAGTGGTTTTTAAAATGTTAATGTTTAGATTAGCATATATTACTTATGCATAATGATATACACAACAGATCACGATACCCTCTTTTGGCTCTGACAGTCCTTCTGTTCCTTCTTATATGAAGTCCCCTGAGCCTTGAAGGGAGTGATAGTGAGGTCTTCTTTGTGACTGATCACTGCAGTGATCACTGCAAAACAGAACCTTCTGATAGAACCATGATCTAGCTGAGCCCAGGTGCTGCCTGCTCTCAGTGAGGGTCTTCTCTCTTTAGTCAACCCTTCCAGGAAACACTTTTACAGCCACACCTAAGGGTATGCCTATTAGTTGATCTCAGATAACATCAAGTTGACAAGGAAGATTAGGTATAATGACTTCCTTTTAGACAAAGTGGTAAGACTTTATCATTCCTGATAAAGCCACAATGCAGAGACAAGTATCTGTGAGTACTCACAAGAAGTTTGTCGAGGAAAGACATCTGGGTATGGGACCACAAGCCTCCAGTAGTCCTGACAACACTAAACACGGCTTATATGTGTATCTGCATGCAGATTTTAACATGCATTAGACTATTTTATGAGCATCTGTTCATTTCTCTCTCTATGCCTGTTTACTGGACCTGGAGGAGATGAGGTCTGTGTGTCTGCTTCCCCTCCATGGTTCTCGCTTGGTAACAGGTCTGTGAGTCAGCCATCTCTTCTTACCATAAGGCCTTGGTCTGTAATGTTCTTGAGATAACCCATGTTCCCTTGTGTAATACTGTTTGATTAGCTTCCCTCTGATGAAGTCCTACTGTGAGACTGATAGTTCCTTCTGACTTTGTCCCACTTCTCCCCTGGAAAGGGTATATAGGTGGTGTTCTTAATAAGTTTGCTTGGCAGAGTTTATGCAAGATCTCCTGAGTCCATTTGTTCTATCTTCTTTTTCTCTGATACCTGACCTTCCTTCTCAGGCAGAAGCCTGCCACTGAAGAACCACCTGCTGGTCCAGGCCAGGTGAGAGTCAGCAAGACCAGAGGAAGAGCTGTGGGGCTTTTAGGGGGACCCAGAAAGGGAGGAAGTGGGGCTGGTGTTGGAGATGGGCCAGGTACTTAGACAGTTTCCCCATACAGTGCCACTTTCCTCCCCCCAAGTCTAAAACTATTTACTATTCACCTGGGATTATGGTTTTTGGCTTTGGTTTTGGTTTGCATTTCTAGGTGATAGAATTCTAAAGCAACCTGTAAAGTTCGTCAGACTTAAAAGATTCGAGGGACCCAGTCATGAGAGTCTGCTTTCTGTGGATTATGGTACCTGCTCTGAAGACTTGAAGGTCTAAGTTGAGCACATGGTAAAATGAAATAACAACATTTCTTCTTTCACCCAGCATGTTGGTGTTCTTAGGTCAAAGGTGACCACACAGAAGCTAAGCTAGAGGGAAGCCTCTACTCTGGGACCAAGTAGGTCTTTTGTTTATTGTTTTCCTCCTTCCAATCACTGGATCAGCATCTAGTTTACACAATAGCACACAACAGCCCTATGTTTACACAGAGAAGTATCTACCTGGTGGCATGTGGTATGTGTGTTTGAGGTATATATGTATAGTTATGTTGTATGTGTATGTGGTCATGTGTGTATGTCAGTGTGTATGTGTATACATATTGAAGGTATATGACTGTGGGTATAAGGTGGTGTCTGATTGTGGGGTGTGGGGGAAATGTGTGTGTTTGGGGTGTATATGAGCAGTATTGTTGTGTATGTGTTGTTATGTTGTTTGTGGATGTGTGTGTGTGTGTGTGTGGTGGCACCTGATGTGTGCTTGGGGTATGCATATTTTATGTACAATTGGTATGCTGTGTGTGTATATGTGTGTGTGTGGTTTGATACGGCTATTATGCGGCAGTACATGTGTGATTTGTGTGTTTGTGGCTATGTATGTTGTGAGGTGTGTGTATGTGTGATATGACGGGTGTGTTGTGAACATTTATGCAAACTAGATATATAAGCGAAGCTCATTGCTTTAGAATGACTCCTTTCAACCTTTAGCTTTTCCTCTACTTCCCCCCCGGTTCTCTCTTAAAATATATTTTCCCTCAGAGGAAATTTTATTCAAAATTTAGGGAAATGTTGGTAATAAAATGTTGAAAACCATGAACCATGTGTCAGTTGTGACAGCTGAGCTGGCAATGAGGCAGATGTAAAGAGAGCAGAGATGGGATCGTAGAACAAGCCTCGCTGCTTACACTGATTTGTTATTCACTGAGGCATGCATAACTTTCTCCAGGAGGAGGGAAGGGATATTAGAAAGCTGGAGAATGTATTCTGATATTCAGGAGACTTTCCGAATAAATACCAGGCTACGTGCTGGGCTTTGCATTTATAGTGGTGCTTGCATATTTGGCATCGGTTTTTTGTCATTGTTATTGTCTTGTTGTTTTGTTGTTTGTTTGGTTGGTTTTTTCCTAATTACAGCCAATGTTCTTGTTCTTTTAGAGTGAAATCTCTGGTAAGGAAGAAAGCAGACACAGAGGTGCACGCCATCTCTGCAGACTGAACAGGTGTTCAGTAGGCTGTGTGCACAGGGCAGAGAAAGGCACAGTGGCAGAGTGCACTATGATACTAACAAGCAAGATGCTGTCTAGACAGGACAAGGAGCTGCTGTGAAGATATGGCAAAGCAGAGGACCTGAAGAAATGATGGGAAAGATTTGCATTCAGGTCATCTGTCTGTGAGAAGGCTGAAGAGAAATGACTGAGTTCTGTCAATAAGTGACAAGAAATGACATGAGCTTGGCAGAGCCGCAGAGGACATGCCAAGGGTATGTGGTGTGCAGAACATGTATGGGTTCTGTAAGAAAGACACAATGCTGGTGACACACAGGAGCTTTAAACACAGAGGGCAGGAGTCATTACTTCAAATCTGGTAATATTCTGCTGGTCGCGGATAAAAGTTCTGATTGTAGGTGCATGCTAAAACATCCAGGGATGAATGGCAAATAGCCCAGCAATGGCTATAACATAAAAGTGGGCATTAAGAGTTTATGCTATTATCCTCTCTGTACACACTCGGACTATTTTTAAAGCCACCATGATTAGCCTTCCTATCAGAGGTGCTGGACTGTTATGAACATCTTGTGGAGTAGCAGGCACATGTCCACTGATACAAACTGCTGAGTTTTTTCTTCTCTGTTTTCCATACAGTTTAAAGTTTGTACAAAAGCTCAAAGTTCAGGAGCACTTCTCTCAGGGAGCACCTCTCTCAGGGAGCACCTCTCTCAGGGAGCACCTCTCTCAGGGAGCACCTCTCTCA